>JAYMTP010008330.1:0-10170 GCA_036897365.1 Geranium brycei
AAATTTGAAGTTGATTTAAGGGCATTTTGGTATTTTCAACAATTGAAATTGGACCAGATTAGACCAGATTTAATTTTGGTTCAATTTCAATGGTAGTTTAGGTATTTTTGGTAAATAAATGGCCAGCTGTCCCAAAATAAAATTCAGGGTACTGAGAAAAAGAAAAAAAAAAGTAGGGTATGAAAGTGTCAAAAGTGTATATTTAAGTGCACAAAAGTATTCTTTTTCCTTATATTATTTAATCAACAACACTATATACAACAAGTAAGATAAGTGTGATTCCAAAGCAGAAATATTGAGAGTAATTTTGACATTTTACAAACAAATTGTATTAGATTTAACATAAGCTACATTAAATATCACTTAAAATTTTTTTGGGTATATGTAACAAAAAATTTTAAGTTAGGATACTAAATTTAAAAACGTTTGCTGTTAAGTAATTGAAAGACAGAACACAACTTTTCTTGTATCAGCTAGTTGGCACTTGGGCTTAACCCTAATCCTGAAGATAATAAAAATGGGTCATATAAGAAAATTGTAATTTTAGAAAGTTCCAATTAATTATAAGTGTAATCATCCAAAAATTTGCTCACTCACAACATTCATTTATTATTATATCCCTTAATAAGTTAGTCAGGTATCAAAGTAGTCTTTTGATACTATGTGCTCGTGTATTCAATTTCATTATTAGCAGGAAAATAAAAGCTACATTGAACTAAAACTGAATCTGTCACAAGCATTACAAGTCTACATCTTCTTGCCCACATTTAAGAGGAAAACAAAATAAACATAAAATGTCCATAATCTAAAGCAAAAGAGAAATGCAGTAGAGAAAGATGGCATGAAAAGAAGTAGAAATCAGTCATGGATAATAGAGTGAATGAGGATGGCCGCTTCATCAGATGTAGGGGTTGGGAATGGGGTTGCAATTGCATCATCACCCACTTGCTCTGTTACTGTTTTGTTGGTCTCCTCATCCTTGACCTCTTCTCCTTCCTCCTCCACCCTTCCCTCCGTCTTCAATCTCTTGCCCACCGGCTCTTTCTCCTCCGAATCATTTTCTCTTCTGAAATTGGAGATGAGATGGTTTATGATCCCTCCTCCTCCATCTCCATCTCCATCTTCAACTCCATTTCTGGCTTCTTCCCCTGAACCTGAAACCCAGTTAGATATGATAGTTTTCATAAACCCACCTTCTTTCTTTTCTTCCCCTTTTGCTTCTTCAACGTGATTTTCATTCTCCTCTTCTTTTTTCCTATCAATTGGCAATACCACCATGCTCTCTGCTTCTTTCACCGTCACTCCATCTTCCATCCCTCCTTCTGTTTTCACCCACAACACAACTCTTGTTTCAGATCTGATCCTAACCGTGGCACCGGCAGGGCACATATATATAAAAACGTATTCATGGGACTGGGGAGACATCAAAACGTCGACGTTTCTTCTGGACAGCTTTCTGGGTCCAATACAAGGTCGGTCACACACATATCATATACAAGTTTTGGGATAACAAACCTGACCGACATATTGGGCATACCCATGGCCATACCCTTTCGTCAGAATTATATAATTACATCAACTAACTTTAAGAATCTTTTTCTTATTTTTTTATGTTCTGACGTTACAATTATGCGTGAGCTTTGTAATTTGCCGTTCCAGTCTCGAGAAGCTGCTCTAAGTTCATGCCTCTGCTTGTCACAATTTGAATTTATTATTATTATTATTACTACATGTAACATCGCAAAAAAATTTGTAATATTTTTAAAAAATAATTAAAACTAATTCATATATAAAATTTAAAAAAAATCAAAGAAAACAATAAAATACAGAAATAAAATATCAGAGTTGTTCCAATCCATTTTTGAGCAACCAAAACAAATTAAACATAGAACAAAAAACAATAGAATTAACGTTTGTCGAAGAGAAGTCGAACAAAGATTCATAAACAAAAAACTGGAACTGGAAAAAGTCACCTGAAAAAATGCAATTTTGGACATTGGTTAAAGATCATGACATGGAGAGTGTCATGTAAATGAACCTTCATTATTTTTCCCTTGAAAATCAACATAACGAATTATTAGAACGTATAATCAAATACATCAAAAACGTCATCGGAATTTGATGAATTTGACAAATAAATACAGAGATCGTTTTATGTGGTTGATGAATCGATCTTAAATAGTAGTATGTGATTAATGTGTATTGAAATTAGTTTAAGAAAAGAATTGTAATTTAACACAATTCTAACTAATATTAAATTTGTTTGTTCTTATCATTAGGTATTCAAGTTTGTTTAGGAAAAAAATTGTAATCCAAAAAAATTCTAATTTATATTAAATTTGTTTTTTATTATTATTTTAATTTATTAATCAAAATTGAATTTAAGTAAACATTAATTTAAATCATAAATTTTAAAAATTAGAATAATACTCATTCCTTTAAAAGGGGACGCAACATCGCAGATGTGAGGATTTTCCTTTTATATATACTAGGTGTAGCTCCGCGCGATGTTATTTGCTTAATTTTATAAATAATTAAAATTGTTTAACATGATGAAAAAATTATATAATTTCTAACATATTTTGAAGCTGAATATATTTTACTTAATTAGCTAATAGGCAACACTCGCGTTTGTCTAGAAGCCGATAAAACATTCATACTCAATACGTTAGACTTGTAGTTTTTCAAAAACAATATATTAACAATCACATAAATTTATAAACAGCTTGATGTATAAAATGTAGTTTTTTAACATAACGTGTTACCTTTGACGAATCACTATTTTTTGGTTGGAGTGAAAAAGACTTCATCTAGGAAGCATCATATTTGGTTATAGGCATCCAACCTTGATTATCAGTCTCAAATAAAACTTGTGTTTAGTTTAGGGATAATGACACTTTGTTATACCTAACTATAGCGAAATGACACTTTCATACCCTAATTAATTTTCTATCTTTTTTAGTATCCTGACAATTTTTTTGTGACAACATACGGTAAAATGACTAAAATGTCTTCCAGTGACTTTTAAAGTTTCAAAAAGTGACATGAATAGTGAACCGGGTTGTGCACTCCAATAATGTTTTCGAACAATGTTAAAAATAATATTTTTTATATATATACAGATTTGTTTTTGTCATTCATGAAAAAGTTAATAAAATTTCTAAAAGAAATGAAATCCGTGAATCTTTTGGTAACATAAATGACTTCACAAAACACATATTTATTATGGGAAATTAAATGAAAATAGTGTATACCCCAGGGAAGATGTTTGAAATTATCCCTAAGAATAAAAATAGAGAAATATTTAATGTTTGTTTTAACAAATATAGAGGTTAGGCATTTAGTTTGACTTTTAGAGTCTGTAAGTGACAGAGAAGTGAACTTGTGCTCAAACATATAGGTAAATTGTATTCTAAAGAAACATAGGCCAGACGAGAGTCCTGAAGTGAACGAGTTCTAAAATCTTAATAAACATAGCATGTGCATGGAGAGGAAAAGAGAAGGAGAAACAAATCCAACATTCTATTCTGTTTATTTATCTATGATGACAAACACATTTAGAATTATGAACTACTCTGTTCCTAGCATTGCCAATATCAAGTTTTGTACAGAAAACACAATACAATTGTCCAACTTGTCTTTTATCATCATTATCATTGTCATTATCCAGCTGTGATTGTAAACTCTCTTCTTGGGCGTGCCATATTGTGTACTGCAATCCCACCATTGGAAGAATTGCCAAAAGAATTTGGTCAACAAGACGGTCACTCCATTTCCTGCCTCTCCCCCATAACATGAGTGGAGCAACAACCACCGCTGCTCCCGCACCAAACCCCACTCCGGTGCATATGAAGTGCCAATGGATCTGGGCTCCTTGGAACTCCATTGCTTGTTCTGCTGGATCTATGCATTTTGTGGTCAGAGGCGGTCCGCATAATCCCTCATTTCCTTGGAAAGAATATTCTGAAAATGTTTGGAGCTGAGTTCCTATTGGGATCCTTCCCACCAGCTGGTTATCCGACACATTGAGGAAGGAGAGGAAATTTAAGTCGGCCAGCTCTGCGGGGATTTCTCCTGTCAGCTGATTCACAGAGAGATCCAATGACTCGAGCTGTGACAAGTTCCCCAAAACCGATGGCATTGTACCCGTAAGTGCATTATGTGACAAGTTGAGAATATAAAGCGCTTTGAAGCCTCCCATCTCTTCCGGTATTGGACCTTCCAGTTGGTTGCATGACAAATCTATGGAGGTGAAGACGGTTAAGATCTTCATTAGCTCCACCTCTAGTCCTTTGCTGGTGACTGTCACCGCATCTTGATAATACAGATTTGTGAGCTCAAGGAACTTGTACTGGATATGATTGATGTCTTTGTCGAACATCATTGCCCGCCAAGTCCTGAGGGGCTTCCGTGGTAGGGTGCCACTGAAATCGTTGTAAGCAAGATCAACAATCTGAAGCATCTGCCAGGTCTCGTTGCTCCCAACGCAACCAATGCGGCCATAGAACTGATTGGACCGAAGAACAAGGACTCGCAGACTTGTAGTTCTGTTCTTGAGATGGCACGGGAAGATATCACGCATCAGGTTGCTTCCCAAGTTGAGTACCTCCAGAGAGTGGCAACTGGCCAGAGATTTTGGAATCTTCCCTCGTAACTGATTTCCGCTGAGATCCAGAGTCTTCAAACTACAATTCTTTGGAAAGCTATCATCAATACTGCCATGAAGATTGTTCCTCCTTAGGTTCATAACGCCAAGCGTAGTGCTCATTCCCATCAAGCAACCAGGAATCAAACCGGTCAAAGAATTATTGGAGAGATCGAGAACCTGGAGGTATGCAGCATTGCATACAGACGCCGGGATGCTCCCATGAATGTTATTGCTTGAAAGAGAGAAGAAAATAGCAAAAGACAGGTAAGCACCAATGTCGGGCAGGATAGGAGAGCTCAAGTTGTTGCTGGAGTAATCTAGAAAGGTAGCCGATGCAGGGAGAATTGGAATTGGCCCTTGGAGATGGTTGGAGTGTAAGTCAAGGACAGCCAAAGAGACAGCCTGAGGGATGGGTGCTTCGAGACTCGCCAAGTAGTTAGATGAAAGATTTAGGTGAGACAGGCCAATCTCCCAAATCCAGTTTGGTACACTCCCTCGAATCCGATTCATGGAAAGGTCGAGATGGGTAAGTATGGATTGAGTTCTCAAGAAGGCGGGGAACGATGTGAGGTTGCAAGAAGCCAACTTGAGTGTGGTCATCTGGGGAAAGGCCAATCTGGAATCCGTGGCATTAACCGATAGACTGTTGTAAGAAAGATCAATGTAGGAAAGATTGAGGAGGCGGTCAAGGACATCCAGTTGCAAGGAGCCAGTGAAGTTGTTGGATGAAAGGGACAGGTACTTGAGACCTCGGAGATCAAACACGGAAATGGGCAATGGCCCGCCCAACTTATTGCTGCTCAAATCCACGGTGTCCAGTTGATGTGAGGAAGACACATTGGAAACTTTTAACGCACCGGAAAACTGGTTGTTAGAGAGTCTTATCATGTGCAGCGACGGCAGAGAAAACAGAAACTCGGGAACACTCCCACTCAGTGAGTTGTTATTCAATGCAAGATTTACAAGGTTCCGAAGACCTTCCCATTGAGGAGGAATCTTGCCGGAGAAGGCATTACCATTGAGGATTATTTGGGTCGAATTGTGGCACTTGGTAAATGAAGGGAGTTGGCCTTGGAACCCATTAAGTGAGAAATCCAAATACACCAATTGGGTGAGATTATCCATGGAGGTCGGGATGGATCCGCTGAAATTGCAACTAGAAAGCTCTATTCTGGATAGCAAATGGAGATTGGCAATAGAGTCGGGCAGAGTCCCAGAGAAGGCCGTGACGCTGAGCTTGAGAGCCTCAAGAGAGGCGTTGTGAGGAAAAGGCGGGAGAGAGCCCTCAAGTGCTTTGTTGTTGGAGAGGTCAATAGTGCGCAGAGTGGGCAACTGGAATATCTCCTTGGGGAACACCCCGTAGAGCCCGGCGGAGGCGAGACGCAGTGATGTTAAGTTGGACAAGGCAGCAAAAAAAGGCGGAATGGGAGAGGACAAATTGTTGTTGTCAAGGCGAATAACGGACAAGGAGACGAGACCGGACAAGGATGGAGCAATAGGGCCGGAAAGGTAGCAGTTGGAGAGGCTCAACACCGTGAGCTTGGGGACAGCGATGCGGCACCAGTCATTGCCGGTAGCGGAAATGTTGACCCCGTCAAGACGGAGCTCGGTGAGTTGTGAGAGATTAGCGACAAGAGCGTTCAAGTGTGGATCCTGAAGGTGGAGGGGAGGAACACCGGTCAAGTAGTTATTGGTGGAGAGGTCGAGAGAAACCAAGGTGGTGATGCGCGATATGTCGACAGGGATTTGGCCGGTGAAGCCAGCATTGGAGAGGTTGAGGAACTCCAAAGTGGAAAGGCGAGCCAGCCCGGGTGGGATGGTAGAGTTGAAGTTGTTGTAAGACAAGTTGAGGGAGCGGAGAGAGCGGAGATGGAAAAGACTAGTGGTCCAATCGGGGGATGGGGAGGAGATGGAATGGTTGGTCAAGTCCAGCAGAGTAACGAGATCGCCCGCGTCGCAGCCCACACCGCTCCAAACACAGCAATCTGCACTCTCATTCCACAATGCTGGATTCAGAGCAAGGCTCTTCTTCACTTGGAGTAACAACAATCTCTCGTCCTCTCCACATTCGCAGTACACCTCTACGCAACCAATTATCAACAACATCCAAACAAACATAACACTTCTCATTGATGCATGTAATTCACAAACACAGATTAGATGCTCCTTCTACAATTGGACCTACAAATAGATAAGAAGAACACAAGTCCATGTCAAAGTCAACCCAAAGCAACCGCGTGGTGCTGTGTATGTCTGCTTGTGAATTGTGGTAATTATTTACATCTATTTTGTAGTATTTAAATGCTGTCCTTGTCCTTCTTTTATTTATTTATTTTGCTCACATCCTTGTTCCAACCAACCACTTCATGTTGTTCCTATATTTAACTTTATGGTAATTATAATATAGGTCAGTAATATTTTAACTGGGTACATATGACTTTTGAAGTGGATGTGGGTGAAGTAATAATGATTAATGACACAAATGGGCAGAAGAATCATGATAATTGTGGTAGTGGGGAAGGTCTGTTTCCACATTTGACTAATTTGTCATTTCCCTTGAAAAATAACTTCCATAAAATACACTATTTGTTGGTCGTTGCTGGATAAACTTTCAAACTTTTCGCTTCTATATTAGGTCATTATGCATTTTACTGGAATTAATCTCAAATCACTATGTTATGCCATGTTCCTGGTTTGCTTCAATTGTTATTTTTATTAGCATGAAAATAAGAAGCCCCACTTTAGGCGTAATCATACCCAACTCAAACGAAATTGTCATAATAATATTTTAATAAGAGTAAATGACATACACAATGCACTCATCACTCGAATGCCTAACCGAAACAATACTTCAATGTGAGACAAATCAATAGCCTATCATCTTGGATCTACTACAATTTCGTTACTATTCCTTTAGGTCCTTTTTCATTTTCTTCTGAGTAAAACAAGATCTATTCTTTTGACAAATTGTTCCCTACAACCCCGGTTAGGTTAAAAAACACAAGTGACATTTTGAAATGGGACATGAAAATATATTCCTAAAGCTAAGGCCATATTATATATAAATCTTAATAAATAAATAAATAAGAGTCAGATAATTTCGTATGATTTAAGAATATAATTTAATCAACCACACGCAATACTTTAGTATGATTAGTTTAATTAACCACAACTAAGCTAGTAATACACTCCAACTGCGGTTGCAGCTGGACCACACGTCTACCAGAGAGGGTGTGAGTTTAAACCTCAATTGAGAGAGATGAGAAGGGTTTTATGTGTAGACCAAGAGTGACTTAATTTTCAAAGAAAAAGGTTTAATGATAGATATGTGTCGAAACTGAGGAATGAGAAGTAGGGCTGTAAACGAGCCGCTCGAACTCGGCTCGCTAATTATCCGGCTTGAGCTCGTTATAATCGAGCTTGAGCCGAATCCAAGCTTAATACTAATGCGTAATATTCGATAGGCTCGCAAGTCGGCTCATTTACAATTGATTACTATATTATTTAAATATAATAAATTATACATGAATAAATATACCTAATAAATTTATTTCCTTATAATTTATTTCTTAATTAATTAAGTTAAATATATTATTATTATGATTTCCTAAAATTTATTTCCTAATTTTATTAGGATTCAAGAATCACTTTTCTAAGTCTTAGTGGTTGTATTCAATTAGGATTTTAATGGATTTCAGAAGTTTTTGTCTTGTGGTATTCAATCATGACTTTAAAAATACTTTTAAACTCTTGTGGTATTTAATCATGACTTTAAAAATACTTTTTAAATCTGATGGTATTGAAAAAATCAATGACTTTGGATGATTTTGAGAGACTTGGTACACATACCAAACTCTTTTAGAAGTATCATCTCCAACCATGAGATTTGAAATCATTTCATTAAAATCATCAAGACTTTTATAGACTTGAAAGTGTCTATAAAATTATAAGAATCCATAGATTTTTAAAATCAATTAAAATCCTAATTGAATACACCCCCTTAATCATTCAATTTTACGTTTAAACAAGTAGGCTTAAAGTTAAACCAACCCTACATAATATTTTGAATTCTCTGCCGCTGAACCAGTTGCTACATCAAATTCGTATATCAATCTATTTGTGTTAGATGGGCTGCTCCTATAAGAATTAGTAATAAGATCTCTTCATTCTAATACACATGTTGTTTGATTTGATTTCATGTATTTGGTCAACGGTGTGGGTGTGTGTGTATATATACACACAATCAGTAAAGGTAATGTAATTGTTTGATGACTGTTACAGCTCGAGTTCTGTTAATTTTTATCGAGTCCGAGCCGTAAAACAAGTGAGCCGAGCCTTGGTAATTTTGAGCTCGGCTCGTTTATAACCCTAATAAGAAACAAGGAAAACTAAGTATCGATCATTGATGCTACACCTTTAATTAGTTTTATTGAAAATTGTTAGACAACAAATTAGTTCATAAACGAAAACGGTACTGCAATCAATACAATATTAAGGACAATTTACAATAAAGTTACAAACATTGCGGCTATTGTCCGGTGGGTATAACAACAGCTACAAACATCGTAAAATGTAGATCTTGGTGGCATTGTATTTTTCGTTTCATTTTCTAAAACTTTGGTGTTTTGGCCGAGACGCGATTATGACCGTATGAACTTCGTTCAGAGCGAAACCTATTTGTGGGTGGTGAATTTGTACTGTTGTTGTCTATATAGTATAACAGGAGCTATAGACTTCCAAAATTATGATTTTTGGTTCGTAGGATTCTTCATCCCATCTTCTACGACTTTGATGTTTTAGCCGACACTTGATTCTAACCGGGAGAACTTTGTTCTCAGCAAAATAGATGCGTCGACGGTACCTAATTTCGCCAGACAACTTTTCTGACCTTTGTTCGGGTGGGGTAGTTTCCATCGAGATTCGAGACGGATCTCCTTAAGACTATACAAGTCCCGTATGGCCGTAGTGTCCTAGGATACAACGATAGTGCTAACAAACTCTGATCGTGAAGAAATGATCACTGAACATAAGAGTACGTACAAAACGAGAAAAAGGGAAATTTGCTCAACTCACGAGCTTGTATTCGTCATGTGTTATGTTCCATTTTCTATTTTCCAATGCCAAAAGAAAATTTACATAGCAACACAGTTGGATGGGAACCAAGAAATTTTTTAAAGGAATTAAAAGGTGGTAACTGTGGCCATAAAGTTCAAAAGCGGACAAGTTCCAAAAGAGAAATTGAAATTTTATTTAACATCTGTTTTTGTCCAACAATCCCCCACATAAAGGAGATTTAACGAAGTCAAGAAAACGAAAATATTAAGAAGACTCAAGGAGACTTAACACGTCATGGAGATCCTTTCTACAGTCGATACCTACATAAGATAGGTAGGCAACACCTTTAAACTTTTTCTTGTGAAAATATATTTACTTTACTGACATATTTGAAGGATTCCATGGGTTCCATCGATTCAATTTCATGCAGCGGACATAAAATAACCATGGAATCCCGTAAATTAAAA
>JAYMTP010008331.1:0-10170 GCA_036897365.1 Geranium brycei
TAGATTTTGAGAAAAGGACGACGAACTGACGGAGTGATGATGAGTTTGGGGAAGTGAGAAAGAGAGAAGTGGAGAGAGAGAGGGAAAGGGTCGGTCTCATCGTGTGGGTGTGGTCGAGCCCGAGACCGAGAGAGAGTGTGTGCGTGGGACAGCTCACACACATGTGTGTGGAGGAGGGGTGATGAACGTGGCTTCACCATGGCCGTTGATTGATCATATAAGTGTGAAATCAACGGCTGGTATTCAAATTATACATATACCGGTCGGTTCCGGTTTAATCGCGGTTATTGAACTCAATAACCGGTAACCGGACCGGTTTTGTCTGGTTATTAAAAATTATAACCGAATTGGATGCAAATTTTTCCGGTTCCGGTTTCTATCGGTCCGGTTGTGTCCGGTTTCGGTCAGTTTGTCGGTTATCGGGTAATTGTGCCCACCCCTATTAATGGGAGATATTAAAAAGTTATTGAAAATAGGGAAATGAAGTTTGTGATTTATGAATCCCGTGGTACATGGAGCCACCCAAAATAAAAGTAGCAATTTATTTAATAGTGTCAATAAAAGTTGGGCATCATTTTCATTCAATTTATTACCTGTGGAAGAGAGTACGGATACTGTAATGGTTAACGACACTGCGCTGTCCTCAGGTTTTGTTTTTGCCACTATTACTCTCAATTTTCATTTTCTGTTCCTTTCCCGAGAAAATAATTACAATTCCAATTCCTATCCTCTTATTATTCTTTTTGCACATTCGATCCTTTTCTTCGTTTCCGAGGAAAATATTATCGATTTCGCGCATTGAATCACTCGTTTTGACTTTTGAGCTGATTTTGCATGTCTGAGCGATTCAGATCCCAGTTTCTCATTACTTCTGCGGATGTTCTCGGCAGCCAAACAGGAAAATTTTGGATTGATTTTGCTGGCGATTCTTTCGAGTGAATTGTTTTTTCCTTTATTGATGCACAGATTGAATCTGGATTAGGATTGGAATTGGAGTGTGATGTTATTCAATTCAAATCCAAAATTGTTTGTGAGGCGTGATGGTGTTCAAATCTAAGATAAAATGGGTTGCTCTCTTAGTGCTCATCTTGTCCATGGCGTCTCTGGCGCTCCATCTCTTCCTTGCCAAGTCGTCCACTGCCAGTTTGGTACAGTACAGCACAATGGCAGCCTTAAGCCATGATTTTGCTTCATTGATTGGGACTCAGGTCATCTTCATTCATTTCAATTTCAATTTGTTCGTACATATCTCTGTTGTGCTTGCATGAAAGTGTGTATTTCTGTAGGGAATGTTACTGATTTGTTGGTATTGCAGAATATCAGGATTACTAGGCTGTGGGGGGTTGTGAAGCCCTTGGATTCCTTGCAGCCTCATCCTGTACCGAGAAGCAACTATCCCGGTAATGATCTACCCGAGCTGCATTTGTTTTTTTTTCATATTAGGGACTGTATGACATGCCTTAATGCGATTCTTAATATTAAGGAAAGTGCAATTTGCATTGAACTATGCTATCTGAATGGCTGTGTGATGCTAACTTGAGTGATTTGAATTGAGTATGGGTATGGACCAAATGGTTGTTGAGTACGATTTTTATGTATAATGATGAAATTTAGTAAATGTTCAAATCGAAAAGTTTAGGTTTGTGGAAAACTAGTTTACTAGCTGAACCAGGAAGATCTAACATTGAAATTCGTTCTGCATCTTATTTTCTGCCATATCAGCAAATGAAATTAGGAAAAGGAAAGGAAGATCGTTTATGAGAAAATGTCACTAATATGCTGACTGTTGATTTTTATCTTATTCTTTTTCCTAAGCCATTTAAAGAGAAATGTATACAACCAGATGTTGCACCGCTCTTTCTTTTTTACCTGAAACTAGTTTTTTGTATGCACTGTTGTTTGAGAGTTACAGATGCAGATAATTGTTCTGCTAAAATAGTAGGGATGATCATGATTATAAATTGCTCTGAGCATAGCTAACTTTCAACTGAACTGTATAATTCTCCATTTCTTGGGTGTCCTCTTTTGTAATTTCAAGAATATGTGATCTTAAACTATACATCGTAAACTGTTCCTCTTTGCAGCTCCAACTGGGCATAACAATGGTTTTATTTATGCAAAAATTTATGGTGGGCTGCCAAAGATAAAATCTACGGTATGGTTGCTTCATGTATAAATGTCATCTTTACCGTGATTTCATTTGGGAGTTCATAACATTTTCGATGATTTTCTAGATCTGTGATCTTGTCACCATATCCAGGCTTCTAAATGCTACTCTTGTCCTTCCCGAGATTCAAGAAAGTATTCATTCAAAAGGCATCAGGTATCTCATTTGACTTTAAGCACCTCTTCTTTTTCCTTTCCTTTTCTCAAAATCACCTTTCAATTCTAGTTCTAGAAAACCTCAGTTTCAATTTTATCTAATTTATTTGCTTCTTCTTGCACTTCTAAAATTGTACAGTAACAAATTCAAGAGCTTTTCATATCTATTCAATGAGGAGCAGTTCATAGCATCACTTACAAATGATGTCATCATTGTGAGGAGCCTTCCTGAAAATCTGAAGGTTGCAAGGAAATTGAAAGAATTCCCCACTTTTCGGCCCAAGAGATCAGCTGCTCCGAATTTTTATATTGAAGAAGTTTTACCAGTGTTGCAGAAAGCTAAGGTTATAGGACTGATTATTTCTGAGGGAGGATGCCTGCAGGTAGTTCAATATTCCAAAGCTTACCACTGTCATATTTTGTTGTTGAGAAGATTCTTGAGCTATCATTATTTGTTAGTCTCAACTATGTGACATTTTCTGCTTGAGAAAGCATGCATATCAATAAAAAAATCTCTACAGATAGTTTCATTTAATTCAGTACAGGAATTTTATAGTTCAATTGCAATTCTCATTTTGGAACAGCTTAGGTTGCAAATGTAACCACAATGAATATTAGATTAGACTCGCTTTGACGATTCTCATTCAGTTGTTTTCTCTTGCTTGTGACATATTCTTTGTTAAAAAATATAATGGTTGAAATTTAATTTTAGCGCTGTTAGTAAAATCTCAATTATTATGTTGATCGTCTCACTTTTGGTGTCTCAAATATTGTAAAATTTCTCTGAAGTTTCTAATGGAGATAAGCAATATTGCCTTGTGATTTTAATGTAGAGTAGTTATTGTATGGAAACTATTTGGCAGCTTGGGTGTCATTGATAGACCTCGTGAAAGGTGCATGATATGTAATGGATTTGCAGTTGTTCGCTTAAGAAATAACTGTGCTTGGACCAATCCTGTGGTTCAATGCAGCCTTTTCTACTCAAGAAGACCACAAGATAGTTTGGTCTGAACAAATATCACCTTGTTATTTTTAAAATGCTACTTTTCCTATTTTAATATGATTTAGTGTATAAAAAGCCGAACATATACCTGTTACTAGAATGTGGTTAACGATTGATGTTTGGGTGGGTGAAGCATGTAGTGCTAGACGAATTATTTTTTATCACTACAATTTGTCTGGAAATAATTTTCTGCTGTTTTGTGCAACTCTGCAAGTGATCATGTACTCTTGTATTATAATTCAGTGTAATGGGGGTGAATCTTATTAGATAAATAATGTAGGGTAATGGGGCCACTTGGGATGGAGAAGTCAAGATATGCATGTTGTTACTAACTACCTTTTTGTTTTAAGAAGAAAAATGTACTGTATATGCCCTAATGTTGCAGTTCCTAGCACTTCTTATTCTATTTCTTGGAACTCTAGTCATTGGAAAGAAGTAAGTTTGCACATTTCTGTTAGTCTAATGTTTATCTTTTTTGCTTATTAGTCAATCCTACCACCTATCATGTCAGAGTACCAGAGACTAAGATGCAGGGTTGGGTTCCATGCTCTCCAGTTTCGCTCAGAAATTCAGGCTCTTGGACGCCAGATGGTAGAGAGGTATTAATCTCTCAACTTGCCTTCTTGCTAATGCTTTAGGGTACAGGAGCCACGGTGAATTGAGAAAAATGCAAATTTTTGTCAAGGAAAAGAATAAGATGGCCTGTATGTTATGAGGAATTAAAAGCGAAAATGTAGTGCACGTAGATATCATGGCTCAGTTTTCTGGAAGGCTGGAAAAGCAATGATATAGCTGCATATAACGATCATATTCCCACTGTTGATGGATCTGAGTTCTGTTCTCCTTTTTCAGGTTACGAGCTTGGGGCCACCCCTTCCTGGCCTATCATCCAGGATTACAGAGGGACACCTTGGCATATCATGGTTGTGCTGAGCTTTTTCAGGTTAGCAAAATAACAAGTTTAGAATCAGTCTTAAGATTTACTGTTATCTTCTTAGTTTTTTCCTAGAATTATTGTCTTGAAAGAATGAATTAATAACCTTATTTTATCAGTTGTCCATGGTAAGCAATTTTCTGCTTTGTATTTTACAGGATGTCCACACTGAACTCATACAATACAGAAGGACACAAATGATCAAGAGCAAGCTTATTGATGAAAAACTAAGTGTAGATTCACATGTACTGAAGAGAAATGGATCGTGTCCCCTTATGCCTGAAGAGGTATGCCCAATTTTAAACTTCCATTTACAGATTGCAGACGCCATTGATATATAAGATAGCATTCAGATTGTGGAATTCTATACCTCCCATCTAGTGTGTATGCTCATTCTACATAGTTACTTTTCTGGAGTAGAATTTGAAGTACTGTTCACTGTGAATAATTGACCTGTGAGTGTAATGTTTTGCTTCCAAACAAGTGTACCTTATATGGGTAGGAAGGGAGATATGCATATTATAGGAGTACTTGCTTGTCTCTGTTTTTATCCTGTGTTTTTCTCAAGTAAAATATGGCTTTCAGTGTTACTGAAATTGCTTTACACGTCATTGGTATGGTTTCGAAGGTTTATCAATCACTGGTGAAAACTTTGCAGGTTGGAGTTCTCCTTCGAGCGATGGGTTATCCTCCAAAAACAATTATATACCTATCTGGTTCTGAAATTTTTGGTGGGCAACGGGTTTTGATCCCTTTGCGTGCCATGTTTGCCAACTTGGTGGATCAGACTTCATTGTGCAGCAAGCAAGAGTTGTCTGACTTGGTTGGACCAGAAACACCTCTTCCTCCAGATTCTTTTCAATTCCCTCCTGCAAAAAGTGAGCAACAACTTGCAGAGGAATGGAAGAAGGCCGGTCCTCGTCCCCGTCCTCTTCCTCCACCGCCAGGTAGACCCATATACAGACATGAAAAAGAAGGGTGGTATGGTTGGATCACTCAGAGTGACACAGAACCAGCTCCTTCACTGATGAATTTACGAATGAAAGCACACAGGTTACTCTGGGATGCTCTTGATTACATTGTCTCTGTGGAAGCCGATGCTTTCTTCCCAGGATTTAACAATGATGGTAGTGGTAGGCCAGATTTTTCAAGCTTAGTTATGGGCCAAAGGTTGTACGAGCGCGCGTCTTTCCGAACATATCGACCAGACAGGTAAGTTGCACATTAGACTAAATTAATCAACTTTGAGAATTGATTCAAGGACATTTTAACACCTCATGGGAATACAACTTATTTAGTCTTAGCTTTTTGGTTTTTATTTTGAGGGTAGTGGGAATGACCAAATGAGAATGTTATCCCCTTCTTTCTCTCTACTTACATCACTACAGTTGACCAGAATGGTTCCTAATCTATACTTGGCTGAACAAAAGAATAAAATAAAATAAAAATCTACACTTCAAAAACAGGTGCTTACCATTCCCGTCAATATAATCTATCTAAAGGGTATCTAATAGCATCGGACCTCAGGAGAAAGATCGTGACCTCAATGATAACATGTTTGATATATTTGTTTAAACTCTGTCCTAAACCGGAATTGCTTATTTGTTTTCTAAAGAATAGTTAAACTTGTCAGAAGGAATGAGATGGGAAGTAATAATCATCTCTTTTGTTGTTACTGTCTCTTTTCATTTATTATTTATTTGACTTGGGACTTTGTACTTCAACAATTGTCAACTGCATATTTTATAGTCACTTGGTAGGTAAATGTTTTGAATTAATAAGCATCAACTGGGAAAAAGAATTGCTGTTCTTCTTACTCTGCCTTTCTTAAGAATTTTATTCACATATATTATTACTTGTTATAGTTTATCAATTTGTTTTCAATGATTTTTGTACTGTAGGAAAATATCAGAAATTTATCCTGGCAAAATCATCATGCTAGTAATTCGATTCTTACATTTGATGTGGTTTTTTGAACAGAAAAGTTCTTGTAGAACTGCTCAACATCACCAGTGACAACATGTATCATCTGCAGCGTAATTGGACACTTATGGTGCAAGAACATCTTAACAAAACTTTGGGTGAAGAAGGCCTTATCCAGCAATCCCTTTTGTCGAAACCTATATCATTCCTTTCACACCCACTCCCCGAATGTTCTTGTAGAATATCGTCCGCCAAGATTCCAGATCCAGTGAAAGATAATGATGGCCGGTTTCTGTACGGAGGTGAAGATGAGTGCCCGACGTGGATGCAAAATAGTCACCAACAGCAAGTTGTTTCTATGGAGTCAGGCGAAGCAGAAATGGACAAGAGTGAAGATAACGACATTTCAGAATATAAACCACGACAAGTTGAACAAGTATCTAATGACAGCGGTGGCCGAGTCAATGAATCACGACCCTCAGACCAGGATGAGGCTACGGATCCCAATGATTAAGGGCGTATATGAAGATGATACAACATTCTAGTTGTTGTCTTCAGCACATGGCTTTATCAGATCTCAGGAATTGAATATTTTTTGGGGTAAGAAGAGGGTTGGATTTTTTTATTTCTTTTACTTGTTCTTTCAAAATAAGTATTCAAAATAATTATTTTTTGTGATTAGATTTGTGAAATATAGAGAAAGGAAGATAATGATAGTAGGGTTTACAGCAAAAAGAAATAGAAGTAAATGAATACCTTTGAATTAATGGAGAGTATAGTGGGAAAGATTACTTGGCTGTAACTAGAAACTCATAATTATTGTATTCTTGCAGACTTGATGATGTTATTATTGTCACAAAAGAAATGCCAAACTTGCCAATAAAGCAAAATTCCATACTTTTTGTTGTATTTTCATTTCTGCATGTTAATTGCCATTATGCCCAATTGAATTACCTTTGGGATAGTTAATTTACAACCTGATACTTTGAAACTGTGAATTAAATTCAGGGTTGTAAATGGCGGCAGCCATGGCCCCAAAAATCACACGGGCGCAACGACGTGGCGCCATGGCATTTTAGCTGTTTTGAACTAATTTTGAGCCGGTATTGTACTAATTTTAGATCGATTTGGGTCGATTTTGTTCAAACTAATTAATATATTTTTAAAAAAGTTGAAAATATTATAACTTTAGCATAACATGTATTTTTTATTACATATGTAAATTAATTTATATTAAGAAAATTAAAACTACAAAAATAGAAATCTGCCATGGCTCCGCCATGACTCCGACATAGCCCCGAAGGCCCCTGTCATTCTTCATAGCGCCGTGCGACATCTACAACCTTGATTAAATATATTATATTTTAGATTTTTAATGGGATGCTATTCTACCCTTATCTTTATATTTAACAATTTCCTCTTACATTTGTTCAAAGAAACCTGATTAATTTACACAGTTGAGAAGAAAATAAGTGATACCAAAACCCGCAAAAAGGCAACAGGCTCGGGCGCAAATTACCAGCTCTACTTTAGTCGGAAGAGGTCGTAGGTCTTTCTTTGACTAGAAACATGAATTGAAATAGAAAATGTATTTATTAAAACATAAGAAACCAGGTTTTAAATATCTTACAGTAAACAATGAAAGTCTCTTTTCCTGATATAAGAAACATGCTCTGCTGAAACTGATTTTACCCAAGACTGGTTCAAAACTTGGAACAAATTATTAACACAACACAAAGTTGATGTTTGGAAGAGGTAAAAGAAAAAAGGATATCAATGACAAGTCATGTACTGAATTATACACTGGAGATGGCAGCTAAGCACCACTGCTGGTCTTCCATGGTTTGAGAACGGCCACAACAATGATTACAACGATAATTAGAAGAATAAGGATAGCTATGCACATCCATTTTCTGGAACTTTTCTGCAGCTTCTTGGCCTTCTGCAGGGCAGTGTTTCCTGATTGCACGTGATCTACGGCTGTTGAGACCTGCCAAAAAGAAACAGAAACAGACATAGATATATCAACATGTTTTGCAATGAAAAAGTACTGTGCACACCAACTCTTGCAAGAATAGCAACGATTCAATCACAATAGTCCTGGTGTTCAAAGATTACATGGGACTCAATATTGTCAAGCATCTCCCCTTGAGCATCCACCAAGACTGCCATATCCATAAATATCTGCATACAAGATCAATGATACAATTTCAGTATACTCTGTATCTAAAACAATAGCCAATATTATCTATCAAAACACAAGGATAATGTCAGTGTATGAAGCGCAAATGTAAATTAAAGGGCGGAACTTCCACAAATCTTTTATGTTCAACAATATCTATTTCTGCCGTCAGTAAACTATTCTAAAGTCGAATTTAGGATGACAGAACAATGCAATACAGTCTATCAATGCAAACCAATTATCTACTACCATAAACTGTCTACATTGGTTAGCACATGTAAGAGAACCCATCTTTCTGAGGTAAGTAATCCAAAAAATATTCTCATCATTGATCAAATCACGTTCAGTCCAGGCACTGTAAATGAGCATGGTACCATTGGTCAACAAAACCTGGTAATGGTATCAGCCCACACAACTCCGTGGCCCCATCCTTTTGAGCATGTAATTGCCAGAATGAATCCCAAGTTCATGTGTTGGATAACTTTTGGCACATAGCTCATATATACTAAGCCCCTCAATTAAATTACAAACCTTTTCTATTCTGCACGCTATTATGATCCTGTTTTAAGCTATTACTTATTATCGTTCTTTGGGTGTAAGCATCTCCTGGACTTGGTCAAATTATATTAGTTGAACAACTAGCCAAGTTCATGATCAAACTTAATACCTGTTGTAAGTCGAGGAGCTTCCTTTCCACGTCTCTAACTGCATCATGGCGCTCTTGAATTTCTGCCAGGGTGTCCATTACCTGCGAACACAGATATGCAACCATGTATAAGACAATGCAGACACTTTTAATCACTTCATTTGGCAAGTAAAGGATGGAGGCAGGAAGAAAGACAATACATACCTGCCCTCGCCCTTGTTCCTGAATTGCTTTCTGGAAAATTTGTTCACTGTCACCCGTTTCAATCAATCTGTCAATAGTCTGAAAATTGTTGAATGATTAGAAGACAAACTAACATACATCCATATTTTACTTGGAGAATGTAAAGGCCCAACAAATTTTACCTCTTCATCAGCTCGGGTGCCAGTAACTAATTGTCATAGAAAACAAAAAGGACAAACAGCGTTAACACTATGGATGGTTGCACCAAATCATAGAAAGTATTGAAATAATGAATTAAGTAGAGATTCAAACCAGTATATACACGTCTTTCGATCACATCCCGGTATTCTTGATGAATGTTTTCTCTCAAAGTCTGCAAATATATTCAGCAAAGCAGAACTATGAGAGAAGGCAAATGGGTTTGAATAAAAGCCCCCGTGATGTAAATGCATCTTTTATTCACCTGAAATTCACCCATCTTATCTTTCAACTTCTTTTTTAAGGAACTGCAATTTAACACAGCAAACAAGTCAGAGTCACACGATTTAGTAAAACTGGTTCAAGACAGCCCAAAAATGCAATGATTTGTGAATGCAGAGAATCACCTAAAAGTTATAACTTCATGGCATTTAGAGATACTGATACAAATTTAAACCCTCTGATTATTCCACATTACAAGCAAGAGTTCCATTAACAGTTCAGTTTCCAACTATAAAAGTTGGTGTGTTAGGAGTCCAATTCAAGACCTATCAGATATGGAGTCAGAGAAGAGAAGAAAAGAATAAATATTGTTTTGGGATAATTATTATTATTATTTGAATTATTAGCTTTTGGAATTTGAACTTGTAGTTATCTAGATCAGGATTCATATGCGATCACTTGTGTTAGTTTGGAACTCTCAGGTTATAAATACCTGTAGAAGAAGTTTATAAAATATCAATGAATTAAAGAAAAACAAAATGCTACTTGGAGATCGG
>JAYMTP010008332.1:0-10167 GCA_036897365.1 Geranium brycei
TGAATGAGAGAAAAACCATCCAGATATCTTATTTTCATAATTCATATTTTGCTCATCCAAAGCTAGCCTACACAATTCTTCCATACTATTTCAATTAAGACTTATTTTTACAAACTTAACAAATTAATCTGTTCGCACTTTTAACCCAATATTAATATATATAATTTTCATAACATGTGGTGTTATAAATTTTATAAGTTTGTGAAAGTTTTGAACTTGGTTTGTATAATTTTTGGGTCGGTATTATATGGTTTCTAGTGTTATAGTAAAAATATTATTATTATCAGTCACATGTCTTGTTCTTATTGCCAACTAACTATTAATATTCTAGAAACTAGCGTGGGGCCTATGCGATGCGCGTGCTACCCGTAAAAATTAGGTAAATTATAATTGCGAACAAAGTTTTCATTTCTTTTTTTTCTAAATGTTGGTAACACAAATTATTATTATTCACAATTATGTGTACAACATTGTATAGTGTACGACATTGATGTTGAACAAAAATGCCTGAAATGACAAAGTTAAAATATGTTTTAACTTATGACTGTGTCAACCTAGGCCGTGATTATGGAATGCTTAAACTCGACCTAGAGTGATGTGAAACGCGTTCACATAACCCGTAAGAAGAAATGAGGGATTGATTGATTTTTTCATGCAAAAGAGAGGCTTGAAACAGGTCCCTGGAATTGTTGCTCCTACTACGTTCCATCTATTTGCCGCCGACATGACAAGGAGCAAAAGAAAGCTGTCGCCGCTGCCATATCTACCGTTGACGATGCCAAGCTCAGAGGAGGATACTGTGATTTCGGCAAAAATTATAACGGAGGGTAATGAAGAGAGGGTGCCAGAGCCGACTCCGATAGAACATGAACTCAAGGGTGGTCGTCGTCGACGTAGAGAGTGGTGAAGGCGAGGGTGGTCCTGGCACCCTTCTCGAAGGTGATGTCGTCGTTGTTGACTGCATCTCCTGTCGCGACAAATCTGAAACGGGAGGTCTCGACCATTATTTTATAATGAAGAGGTACAAGGGTTCAGTTACAAGAGAAAGAACAAATTTATTGAACAAAAATTTTAAGATATTTAAAATCCACAAAACCGTAAACATAAGCGATTATTTGGACTTTTATCAATTCGTCTAAAACCTCATGGGCCATATGTCTTTTTCCCTACTCCTTTTTATATATAGTAGAACAAATAATAATTATACATAGTTATAATTTTGTGAATTTTAGAGATAGTGTGAAAGCTAGATGAAGATCTCAAGATACATATTCAACTATCAAACAAAATATATGACATTGGGAAAACTTCACACAGAACACTATCAAATCTAGCAAAAAATGGCAATACTCAAAGTTCAACTACTTCATGTAATGATGAAAACAATCTAGACCAAGTGATATGAGTGTAAGCGATTAGGCAGGTAAAGTAAAGAAATACAAATAGCAATGTTGACCAATTCACCTTGGATATGGCTTTAAATAATATCAAACCCATAATCCTAAAATTTAATTCACTTCATCTCCAACCAAATACAACATCAATTCACCAAATTCTTCATACATTAGATTCAACTCCAACACATCTTCACTTCATTGCCCATCGCATGATACATTATCAAAACCCAAAAACAAATCCTCCAACTTTTCTCCAATTTTCACCACCAAACACAAAATTGCACAAAACACACATATAGCAAATCAAACACGAGAAAATCCAAAATCACGAAATTTATTTCCAATCCATTTTCTCAGCTTAAGAACAAGAGCAAAAATTCACCGTTTTTGCCTCTTCCATTACTATCTGTAAAAGCAAAACTAAGATTCTGACTCTTTCTATACTTCACGGTGTTCGTCAAAATGAGAAAGATAGGAAATGCGATGAACACAATTATCTAAATGATTAACTGATCGAGAAGTCTCAACTCTAAAAGAAAGGGCTAAGAATGGACTCTTCACTACTTCTATCCCAAGCTGCTTTCTAAAGTACCTGAAATCTTTAACTCAACCGCATCCTCCCATACAATTATTCAAGAAAATGCTTTATCTAAAGATGGTTCTGGTTCGAGAAAACAATAAGCAACTACTCTTTATCCATGTGGTATGAAATCCTAACCTAGATCTTAGAGCCCCGAATCAATCCCCAGACTTGCTTCCTAGACTCCAAGAGCAAACTCGATGGGACTTGCATTCCTAAAGAGATTTCCCTTGGTCTTGGGCCTGCTTCATCGCCTTGACTTGAGCCAAGATCTTCTACTTAGAATACGAAAAGACGCCCACCTGTAAAACTTGAATTGCATTGTAGAGTACCAAATTGACATTCTAGTTACTGCAACTTGATGCTAGTTTGTTCAATTAAAACCATATCTCAGATAGCTACAGAATCATAGCACATGCACAAAGTTTCTTATACCATGTCCGTAAGGTACAATTCACACCATCACGGCATCACGTTAGCATAAAATATACGATGCTGTTCTCAGAAAGACAACAATTTAAAATTGACCATACCTAAACCTAATGGCCCAAACGGAACATAAAGCGGGAAAACAGAGGTTGATATATCACCTGTACTTCTGCAATTGCATGGAGGGCTAAGGTGGTCTTTCCGCTACATTTGGGTCCATATATCTAAAATTATAGGAGCACGAGTAGTTTATGTTAACACAACTCTTAAGCACAAAACAAGATCATAGATTCATCACTCCAGCAATTGATATAAGATATTGTGTTACCAAGTAAAACATATATGTTTGTTTAACTGGATAAAAATAATTAAGAAATGAACATGTTTTTGTTCCCTCCTCTGTGTTCAACAGTGCCTAAAATAGTTTATCAGACAGTCATTGAGCATCTTCTTCATGCAAAGTAATGTAGTGTTCCACAATAAAATAAAATTGCAAGTCATAAAAGTTGAAATATCTCGAGGAAACTATCAGGAGAACATAATACCTGAAATGGTCTTGCTTCCAAACAACAATCCACACCAAACCCAACAAACATAGCCAAAAAACGATTAACGAAATAGGGAAATACTTTGGCGAATCAAAACATAAAATAACACACGAGATTGAGATCGATTACGCCAAACATTGTACCAGAGCAATGGTACTTCCGTTTTGAAACAAAGTGATTACTCCAATCTGATTAACAAAAGAAAATCTCAATAAACAAACAGATGTAAACAATATTCTATCCGAACGATCAGATTCAGTCACATAATAAAGGCCTCTAGGAAAAATTAGACTAATAAACTTGCTGATATGTACAATCATACTTCAAAATTTGCAGACTCTATGGATTTAACATCAATTCGTTTCAATCAATATCATTGAAATTCACATACCATTATGATCTAACCATGCTTAAAACTTGAATTGCATTGTAGAGTACCAAATTGACATTCTAGTTACTGCAACTTGATGCTAGTTTGTTCAATTGAAACCATATCTCAGATAGCTATAGAATCATAGCACATGCACAAAGTTTCGTTCCAATTCATCAAATAGAGAGAAACCAATTGAATTTTCTCGGGAAAATGAAGCAAACCTTCAGAAATCCCCAATTCACCCCCAAAATCGAACATTAATATGCATAAGAACATGTAGGTCAGCACTGCACTATGAAAAATGATGGGGATGGCAATTAAAGTTCACATTTTGAAGCAAAATGGATTAAACCCAACAACTGAAAGTATTGAATTCACACATAAATATGAATTAGAAGTACGAAAGACAGATTGTGAAGCATACCTATAGATCTGATTTTGAGCGAAAATTCTGAGGAAGAAAGGTAAAAAGGAAGTGTAGAAAGGCAATGCCGCTCTCAAGTGATTCAAACTTTGCGGGAAATTATTTCCTTGCTCTCCCCAAATCATATACAAAGATAAAGCACACGAAAACATTTCATTATGTATGCATAAATCAAATGATTGCATAGAACTATTTTTAGCTCAATCATTAAAAACTGTACATTGAAAAAACATATCTTGACACTCATCACCAAAAAACAGCACTTAATCTACCCATAAATCCCTTTTCCATTTCACTCAAGAATTAATACTAAAAATGGTGATTTGATCAAATACCTAATACCATCATTATTATCACAACAACAATAACAATAAACCAAACCCAGTTTATTCCCATTCCCAAAATCCACAATTTCCATAAAAACTCATGCACCCTTATTGGGACAACGCGCGTTCAAATCTTTAACGATCTAACGTTCGAATATTCTACAGTCGTTTGTTGCGGACTCCATCCCTACATTTGTATGTGCTTGATAAAGTAATAAACTAAAAATAATAAATGTCAGTACTGATATAAACCAAACAAGTAGTATCTCACAAAAGGTGTAGATGAATTGATTACTGATATATGGTTGGAATTTGTCGGCTGTGTGAGTTTTTTTTTTAATTTTAACAGTGACTCAGTTTATTAAATAATTACACTAAATATTGCATTTGTTTTGAAAAAGATCCGTGATTTAAGGACCAAATCTCAAGTTTGATATCGATGTCTGTGTCCATTTAAATAACCTAAGTGTTGGTTGTACCTTTCGATCAAAGTTATGCTTACTTACGCAAGGCATGACGTCATTGTGTTTTCAAATATATGAATATAATTTGTCTATAAAGCCTCTCCTAATCTCACACTCTTTTATCATCATAAATTTCTTTTCAAAACCATTTACATGGCAAAGTTGAACCGCGTGGCAATTGTACCGAGTCCGGGGATGGGACACCTCGTCCCGCTCGTTGAGTTTTCGCGGCGACTCGCCGTGACTCACCCGAACTTCCGCGTCACACTCATCGTCCCGACAATCGGTCAACCGACCAAAACCGTGAAGTCAATGCTCGGGTCTCTCCCAATCACCGTCCAACACGTGTACCTCCCTCCGGTCACCTTCGCCGACCCGCCGCATCTCGGAGTCCAGATGTCCGTCACCATGTCTCGCTCCGTTCCTCATCTTCGGGAGGTTTTGAAATCCTTGTCCGAAGAAAATATTTTGTCGGCTATCGTTTTCGACATGTTTAGCTCCGAAGTGATTGAGTCGGTCAAGGAATATAAATTACCGGCTTACATTTTTTACCCAGGGAATGCGATGGTGTTGTCGTTTAGTCTTCGTCTTCCGAAATTGGATCGGGTTGTTTCGGGGGAGTATAGGGACTTGCCCGACCCGATCGAGATACCCGGGTGCTTTCCGGTCCACGGGAGGGATCTCCCGGGCCCGTTTCAAGACCGCAAGAGCAAGGGTTATGAGTCGAGTCTTAGGCGCGCAGAGCGGATCGCTTTGGCCGATGGTATTATGGTAAATAGCTTCACAGGAATGGAGGCAAGCGTGATTAAGGCCCTCCAGGAGGGGGATGGTTTCCCGCCCATTTACCCAATTGGCCCGCTTGCAAACGATGGATCGGGTGATCGGGATTATGGGTTAGAGTGTTTGAAATGGTTGGATGATCAGAAACCTGGGTCAGTCTTGTACGTTTCGTTCGGGAGTGGCGGGACTCTCGTTGGTGCCCAGCTGAATGAGTTGGCAAATGGGTTGGAGAAAAGCGGTAAAAAATTCTTGTGGGTAGTCCGAAAACCTGATGACACTTCAGCATATACAAATTATTTCGGTGACAACAGTGACAACGGTCTTTTCGAATTCTTGCCAAAAGGGTTCTTGGAGAGAACCAAAGGAAAAGGTTTAGTAGTGCCCAACTGGGCCCCACAAGCTCAAATACTCAGTCACACTTCGACCGGAGGGTTCTTGACTCATTGCGGATGGAACTCGATTCTAGAGAGTATCGTCAACGGTCAACCTCTAATCGTCTGGCCGCTTTATGCAGAGCAGAAGATGAACGCATTGTTACTTTCCGAACACCTAAATGTAGGTATGAGGCCAAAAGTAAACATTAATGGTATTGTGTCTCAAGAAGAGGTATCAAAACTTGTTAAGGCTCTAATGGAAGGTGAAGAAGGAGAGTTGATCCGAAAAAATATGAAACATCTCCAAAATAGTGCAAGAAAAGCTTTGAGTGAAGAGTCTACCAAAATACTTGCTGATTTAGCACTCAAATGGAGCAAACATACTTAGCGAAACTCCAATGTATATGTTATATTTAGCATAAAATTTATATCATATGCTATTTTTTAACATCTATATGTTATTTCATTCCAACCACATATGTTATATGTTACTTGCTATATGTCATTTTAATAATAAAGAAAATGAAATATATTATTTTATTGTATCACTATGATTATTTTATTTAGTTAATTGGTGAAAATAACATTTGGATTATAAAGTAGTAATAAAATAATACTTTTTTTTTAGAGGCAAATGACATGTGCTACATTTTCATGCCAAATATGTCATGGAAATGTAGCACACACTAAAATAATATGAGGTTGAAGTTCATATAACATATTCTGCATTAGAGAGACAAATGTAGCATACAGTTGAGGATAATCTTAAAATTAGGTGTAGTGACCATTAATGTTGAGCCACGTGGCAACTGTGTCGAGTCCGGGGATGGGACACCTCGTCCCACTCTTTGAGTTTTCGCAGCGACTCGTCGTGACTCACTCAAACTTTCGTGTCACACTCATCGTCTCGACGACCGGTCAATCCACCAAAACCGTGAAGCCAAATGCTCGGATCTCTCCCAATCACCGTCCAACACGTGTACCTCGCTCCTTACTCATAATATTGCATGGTTTCAAAAATTTTGGACATTTTTTTTCATAAAATCAAATACGTGTCTGATCTATCTACATTTTAAACCTACAAAATGGGTTACGTTTCGGTGGACCTAAAGCAACCGCTTAGGTTGTTTTATGTGTCTGGTCGTTGTAGAACATAGAATAAACACAATATTGCTTTCCGAGTACCTAAAACTAAGTCTGAGGCCAAAAGTCAACAATGAAGACATCGTGCCCCAGCCGGAGGTATTAAACCTTGTAAAGGCCGTGAATACATGTAACTTCTCCGAAATGGAGAAAAAAAAGCTTCGAGTGAAGAGGCAGACTCTACCAAAACACTTGTTGATTTATCACTCAAATAGAGCAATCACATAAGTATCTAGAGCTAGTCACCAGGTATAGTTATGTTCAAAATGCTTTGTCTGACAAGAGGAGATATCAACTACAAACAAAAAAAACGTCAAAACGTCAAAACTGTAAAAACATGTAGTGCAATGTTGTAGAACATGCTAGAGTTGTGCAAAATTGAAGCCATGTAGAACATGTAGTGCAATGTTGTAGAACATGATGGACCTTGTCATGTGTCGCACGATGAGATAATGCGCTTATTAGATCCGACGTATCTACATAAGTTTTGACGTTTTGACATTTTTTGGTGGTTTGTAGCCGAGTGTATCCCTATCAGACAATATGTTAAAAATATATATTATCAATAAGAGAGTTGAAACCAACAAATTAATCTACTTGGTTTATTTAGTACTTATTCATTTGTATCCATCAGTAAAGTATTTAACTTACACCGATTTAATCTCTTTTTCTCAGAAAATATTTCATCATTATTTAATTCCGAAAAGCATAGTATAAAACTATATCGGCCGGCAATAATGTTGAACTATAGAAAAATTGAAAACAAAAAAAAGAACATCATCAAAAATAACAATAGTCGTGATAAAATAACTTAAATTTACCTAATTAAAATTGGTTATAATATAGCATAGTTGAACTATAGCCGAAAGTGAGATTAAAGAACAAGTCACATGTCTTTTCTTTATTCACACGTCCTTAAAATATTTTTTTAAGTAAAAAAAATATTAAAAATGAAAAATGATTTTTAAACATCATTTTTTATATTTTATAATTTTTCTATTTTTCTAAAAGATAATATTTTTTAATACTAAAATCAGTTTTTTATTATCGATTTTATAGAATAATATACTTTTAAAAAAAGTTTGAAAAAATAATTTTTAAGTAATTTTTAATTTTTTAAAATATAAAAGCATTTTCGTCACTTTCATAAAAAAGTTAATAAAATTTTCAAAAAACTAACGTCGTTGGGTCTAAGTGAGAAAGTCGTATACTTCGAAGACCTATCAAAACATATTCGTAAAATGAATTAGGTAAATGAAAATCGAGTAAACTACAAAAGAGGTAAATGACATTTTCTCTTTTTCTATTCCCAACCATCCGTAGTGGTTTAAAAAAATATAATAAATTGATCATTATTCGTGAATATTTTCTCAAACACGTTAAATTTATTGTCCGAGTCTTTATATAATAAAGCCTCTTCCAATCTCACTCTCGAATCATTACCAATTTCTTTCGAGAACATTCACATGGAGAATTTAAGCCACGTGGCAATCGTGGCGAGTCCGGGGATGGACCACGTCATCCCACTCGTTGAGTTCGTGCGGCGACTCGTCGTGGCTCGTCCCAATTTCCGGGTCACGCTCATCGTCCCGACAATCGGTCAACCACAAAAACTTTAAAGTCAACGATCGAGTCTCTCCCAATTACCGTCCAACACGTGTACTCCCTCCGGTCACCTTCGCCGACTCGCCGCATCCCGGAGTCCAGATGTTCGTCACCATGTCTCACTCCGTTCCTCGTCTCCGGGAGGTTTTGAAATCCTTGTCCGAAGAAAATATTTTGTCGGCTATTGTTTTCGACATGTTTGGCTCCGAAGTAATTGATTCGGTTAAGGATTTTAAATTACTTGCTTACATTTTTTATCCGGCGAATGCGATGGTGCTGTCGTTTTTCTTTTATCTTACGGAATTGGATCGGGTTGTATCGGGGGAGTATAGGGACTTTCCCGACCCGATCGAGATACCCGGGTGCTTTCCGGTCCACAGGAGGGATCTCCCGAGCATGGTTCACGACCGCAACAGCAAGAGTTACGAGTTGAGTCTTAGGGGTGCAAAGCGAATCGCTTCGGCAAATGGTATTATGGTAAATAGCTTCACAGGAATGGAGGGAAGCATGATTAAGGCTCTTCGAGAGGGGGAGGGTGTCCCGCCCATTTACCCAATTGTCCCGCTTGTAAAGATGGATCGGGTGACCTGGTTTATGGGTTAGAGTGTCTGCAGTGGTTGGATGATCAGAAACCTGGGTCAGTCCTGTACGTTTCGTTCGTGAGTGGCGGGTCCCTCTCCGGTGCCCAACTGAATGAGCTGGCAAACGGGTTGGAGAAAAGCGGCCAAAAATTCTTGTGGGTAGTTCGAAAACCTGATAACACTTCAACATATGCGACTTATTTTGGTGACAACATCAACAATGACCTTTCTGAATTCTTGCCAAAAGGATTCCTGGAGAGAACCAACGAAAAAGGTTTGGTGGTGCCCAGCTGGACCCTACAAGCCCAAATCCTCAGTCACGCTTCTACTGGAAGGTTCATGACTCACTACGGGTGGAACTCGTGCTTCGAGAGCATTACAATGGGAGTTTCGCAGAGTAGAGGATGAACGGAATATTACTTTCTGAACACCTAAATGTAGGTATGAGGCCAAAAGTCAACATTAACGGTATTGTGTCTCAAGAAGAGGTGTCAAAACTTGTGAAATCTCGGATGAAAGGTGAAGAAGGAGAGCTGATCCGAAGAAATATGAAACATCTCCAAAATAGTGTAATAAAAGTTGAGTGAAGAGGGAGATTCTACCAAAATACTTGCTAATTTAGCACTCAGATGGAGCAAGCATAAAAGTATTTAGAGAAAATCCAATGTATATGCTAAATTTAGCATAAAATTTATATCATATGCTATTTTTTAGCATCGGTATATCATTTTAATATTTTAATAATAAATAAATAAAATATATTATTTTATTATATTATTATGATTATTTTATTCTGTTAATTGGTGAAAATAACATTTGGATGATAAAATAATAAAATAATATTTTTTTGAAGAGACAAATAACATAATTAACATTTCTAAATATGTCATAGAAATATAACATATGTCAAAATAATATAAATTTGAATTGATATAATATTTTTTACGTTAGAGAGATAAATATACAAGCAGTCAAAGATGTCTTAAAAGTAAATGATAGCAATAATAACGTTAAAAGGCACATTTCTTTTCGTTTTGTTTTGTTTTGAGTGGTAAAATGTAGGTGGCAATGACTAGTGACTAATAATGTCAACTTTATCTTACTTTTGTCTTTTGTTTTATTTTGAGTGCTTAAAATTAGGTG
>JAYMTP010008333.1:0-10166 GCA_036897365.1 Geranium brycei
TTTTGATCCCTGTGGAAATCGACCCGGATTCTAGCCGGAAATACAAATTTACTTGATCGACTAAGGGCGCCTCACAGTGTCCCATCACTTGGTCTTGGCCCCACCGTTTTCCCTAGAAATGACGCTGGATTTGCCTTCTCCAGCAAAAAAAACTGAAGCAGCAACATATCCCGATCACCGCAATCTGGATCAGCTCATTTTTCTCCGTTCTCTGATGCGTCACCTACGTGGCGGTCGAGATCCAACGACAAGGCGTGGCGGCGGAGCACCAGCATCTGGAGACTGTCCTGATGAGTATATTCTAGTTGGCGTTGTTGTAAGGTGAAAAGTTAATTTACTGATTTGGAGAACCTTAGCTATTATTTTCTTGGTTTCAATGAAATTAATTGATGATTTGTGGTTTAAGGTCAAAGGCTCAAAAACGAGGATTTAAGTAGTTAGGATTTATTTAGAGAAAATGGTTTGGAGGTTCAAAGTACATAAATGTCTCTTGTTTGCTTGAAGTTTATTTTATTTGCGAATAAGGAAATGGGTTTTCGAGTGCCTCTTATCATAGAGAGATTGACCAAATATAGAGGTCATGGAAGTGAGTGAGAAGAGAGGGAGAGGAATGAGAGAGATGACATTTGTTTGAAAATTTGACGAATAGTTAAGGGTAAATTAGAACTTTTACTTTTTTAAAAAATCCGTCCAAATTTTAACACTAGTAGAGTAATTTGTAAATAAACGTAATTAGCTGCGTTTAAAATGAACTTTTTATAATAAGTGTAATAAGTCATACAACACGTAATGTTAGATGCAAGTAAGTGTATAATTATCTCTTTAATTTATATAGTTTGTTTTCATTAATTAAATTAATTTGTTTGTTTGTTAATTAAAATTTATGTTTTGCTTTAGAGAATTTATTAATTAAATTTTATTTATTTATTATTACACATTTGTGAATAGCCAACAAATTTATGCTGAAATGAAAATTGACCCCAATAGAAGTAGAATCACTTGTAATAAATAATGTCAAAGTTGAAAAGAGTGACCAATTTATTTGTAATTTTAATTAGCTATACGTCCTTTTTATAGCAGCTTTATGAGTTATTGTCTTAGCTGCTCATGTCCTTCGCTTTGATTTCATTTTGAGAATTGCCAAAACCTGCAAATGAGCAAGTTTAGAGATATATATAGATCTAGGACGATCTGTTAGACTACAAGTTTTCAAATTTGGAGATGACGTGATTGAGGACAGCGAGCAAGGTCGATGATCAACCTTCTTCCTTATTTATTTTTTGGTTTTCAGCTGAGGATATTTTGATTTTTTACTTATTAATGGTTTTTCCCCTTTGGAACACCAAATAATGTAAGTGGACAAATATAGAAATAAGAAAATATTTATTTTGAGCATAGCCACACGTACATGTAACTAGCGGTGGACACTTTGGACCCAGAACCAGAGACCGAATTGGAACCGAACTAGAACTAAAGAACCGGAAAACGCGGGTAACAGTTCCGATTCTGGTTCTAAAAGTAAAAGAACCATAGATTTTTGGTTCGGTTCCGGTTCTTCAAACATAGAACCGGCGGGTACTTAAAATTGGACCGGTATGCTAAATATTCATCGAACCACCATCAATTTATATGAAGCATAGAGATAGAGTACGTGAACCGAAGAATGAACCGAGAAAGATATATCACTTATATTTTATTAGTAATTTATTTGTGAATTTTATAATTCGATTGAGTTTAATAATTAAGTTTTAAAGTTTTTGTTTGTTAGAATTTTTAATAATTATAAATTTCATGTTTTTGTTTAAAAATCAAATTAAAATTGTTTAATTTGAACCTTAAACCGTATTTTAAGCTACATAATTAACAAAAATAAAAAATTGATTGATTCTAGCGGGTAGAACCAAGGAACTGAATCAGATAAACAGTTCCAGAATCGAACTGTTCCATCATGTAATGGTTCAAGTTCTCAAAAATTAAAAATCGAAGAGTACGGTCCGGTCCCGTTCGATTCTAGATCCATACCCACTCCTACATATAACCAAATACGTTTATACATTTATTTTACACATAAGTACACACAACCTTTTTCCACTTAAAATTTAGTTTAAACTCCTCTGGCTAGATATTAGCTTGTGCGTAGGTTTACTTGTATAGTATCTTAAGATACCCCACTTATATAAGTTCCAACTCCTCTCATCCTAATTTATTCGAGTCTAGCATAACATAGGCAAACGGAAGCAACGAAAATGTTATTACTTTCAAATATTTACCAAACTGCCACTATCTTCCTAGCTCTCTCCATCATCTCCTACGTAATTTACAAGCACCTTATAACCAAACCCAGTACTTCCAACCTCCCTCCGGGCAGCACCGGCCTCCCGGTCGTCGGCGAGAGCCTCGAGTTCATCCGCAGCGGCCATAATGGCCGCCCGGAGAAATTCATCCACGATCGCATGTCCAAGTTCTCCTCCAAAGCCTTCAAAACCTCCCTCCTCGGGGAGAAGTGCGCCGTCATGTGCGGCGCCGAGGGGAACAAGCTCCTCTTCTCCAACGAAAACAGGCTTGTGACGGTCTGGTGGCCCGCCTCAGTCAACCGGATCTTCCCCTTCTCCTCCCAAACATCCTCCGAGGAAGCGGCCAAGAAGATGCGGCGACTCGTCCCCGCCTTCCTCAAACCCGAAGCCCTCCACTGCTACGTCGGGGTCATGGACCAGACCGCGCGGCGCCACCTGCTCTCCGGCTGGTCGGGGAGAGCTGACGTCACCGTGCTTCCTCTAGCCAAGGCCTACACCTTCTAGGTGGCGTGCAAGCTCTTCCTCAGCCTGGACGACCCCAACGAGGTCGCCAGGCTGGCTGACCATTTCAACGACCTCGCGGCCGGGATCATCTCCATCCCCCTCGACCTTCCGGGGACTCCGTTTGACCGGGGAATAAAGGCGGCTAACGTGGTCAGGGCAAAGCTGTTGGAGATTATAAAGCAGAGAAAGGCGGAGAAGGAGGTGAAGAAGGACATTTTGTCCCACATGTTGGCGACCGTGGACGAAGAGGGACGGTACATGAAGGAGCTCGACATTGCGGATAAGATTCTGGGGTTGCTGATCGCAGGACGTGACACTGCCAGCGGAGCTGCCCGAGGTCTACGACCAAGTCCTCAAAGGTAACGAACTTGCTATTCCCAAGCACCTAATGTGCCGGATGCGTATATAACTAACGAGGCATTCACTAATGTCTTGTTCAGAGTACCATACAACCGTCGAATGAGATTTTTTTCAAAATTTTGAAGACACGTGTATAGTGAGGTACATATAGGCGTCAACTATGTGTGCACTAAGTACGCTGGACAATGTCCTAACATTCTTCCATTAGTCCATGATTATTCTCCTACCAATCTTTGATTACACCTTAAAATACTATTTCAGCTCAATTATCCCTTAGCATTTTTTGAAACACTAACGTTGGGTATGTAGTATACTAAAAATTAGTCGACGCATGCTGCGTGCGTAAGCTATACTCACTACTAAAAATTAGGTTTTTTCCGACCAACCATATTGATCGGGAAAAGAAATACCGATCAAAGTCGGTCGGAAATTGTCGGTCGACAGAGAGTGGTAGGTGAAAATCATTCCCGACCAACATTGATCCATTGTTGGTCGAGAAAAGTACCAAATTGCCGACCGACAAATAACTGGCCGGGAAAGCTATATCTTTACTGACCACTTGTGTTGGTGGGGAAATCTCCTTTTACTGACCAGCTTAACTTCATAGTTGGTCAGGAATAACCTAACAAATTTTTTTAAAAAAATTAAATTTATATATAATTCCATTAACAAAGACTGTAAATTAAATCGAAACACACCATAACATGAAAATTCAAACCAGAATAAACAATTCAAAATTATAATTTATTACAATACTTAATTAACGTTTATCTTCATCCGCATATCTTCTTCATTGTCATGTCCATCATCTTCTTCATCTCCTCCATCTCCTCCATCTCTGTTTTCTGCGCCTCCTAGACAACTTTGCATATTATAGTAATTTAAACCTTTAATATACACATTGATAACAGAATTAATATTTTCTTTCATTTTGTTTTATAGTAACAAAAAAAGCTCACACACACATAATACAATCCAAATGGAGAGCTAGAATCTTTAGGAGTCAATATACACGGAAATTAATGATTCATACATATTTTATTCTTCCATATTAATTGATGTTACGTGCAGAGCAAATGGAGATTGCTGATGCAAAAGCAACGGGCGAGCTGCTGAATTGGGAGGACGTTCAGAAGATGAAGTACTCATGGAAAGTGGCATGTGAAGTAATGAGGCTTGTGCCGCCTCTCCAGGGAGCATTCCGAGAGGCCATCACCGACTTTGTTTTCAACGGTTTCTCCATTCCTAAAGGATGGAAGGTCGGTCGGTCGATCTGCAAACATTTGTGTGACTTTAGTATAATATATTGTACTGAGAGCTTTTCCTTATACTTTAACAAGATTGATCAAACACTAAAAGTGCATCATCCTTCACTTTCTCTCGGTTCAAATTTTGTATTTATTTATTTAGTTTACAACATATTATCAACATGAGGTTCTGACAAACTGATAAATAATTTTATTTCTCATTATTATCAAGGTTTAATTTGTTATTTATTAAATCTCCAATAATCTTGCTAAATTATAACTGAGAAGGCCAATAAACAAATCTTAAACACATTTTTCTTTTATTCAAATTTGCATTGCTTATATATTTATTCATACTTATTCCTTATATCTCGTGAGTGTACTTACATTATGGTTATACCTCCATTAGCATGCTCATAATGTGCTTTATATTTATTAACTTGTTATTTATAACTCATGAATATGTTTATAATGCAACACCTATATTTATTTCATGAATTCGATTATATTTATTATTTATACCCTTGAGTGTACCAAAAATGTGCCAATACCCTCCGGTATACTTATATCGTGATTTTATATGTATGTATTTGTTATTTATAATTTATATGAGCACGTTTTAATGTGAGTTTTATATTTATTCCTTGACTATTTTATATTTTTTATTTATACCGCATGAGTAAATGTATGGTATGGTTATACATATATTCATCATTACTCATAGTGTAGTTATGTATTAATTTATACATGTCATTTATATTACACATTATTTATATGCAATATAAATTTTATTAAATTATATATGACATGCAATGTATGGAACATGAAAGTGGCGGGAACAGGTAGCAGCAGAGGCCAGGCCCAGAACTGTGAGTAAAGAGAGGCAGATGAGAGTGAGGGAGGTTGATGCCGGCTAATGGAATGGCCTTATCTGGCAGACTCGCAGGAAATAGAGGTGGAGAAGAGAGGCGACCTTGGTTGAACTCCTGTCAACCCACAGTTGCCCGCCAGACGTTCTGGAAAAGGTTGATGCCGGTCACTCCTCACTCGCCATAGTTAAGATGAATTTTCTCGCCCAAAGCCAGTCAAAGACGGCTGATCAAGAGAGTAGCAGAGGAAGACCGCCACTAACCTTCGCCACACCGCGAGTACACCAAAATCTCTAGAGAGGTAGGTGGACGTCAACGCCCGCCAGTGATGCTTGCCACTCCTCGCGCCTACAAGTTTCTCTCTCCCGGTTTAGACCTCTTTGATCTCTAAGTTGGATGAATTAGAAAAGTTGGTTAGATTGAGAGAATTGGGGAGAGTTCTAGGTTTAGAGGAGAGAGAGAGAGAGAGAGAGAGAGTGGAGCTTGTGGAGGTTGAAGAAGGAGCTTTGAAGATTTGGAGCTTGAAGGAGAGAAACTCACCATTCGAGTAACTTTTCTTTGACTTTCTTTGCTTGATTTATATTAATAAAAATTTGGAATTAACTTCTGGAGTAGAAATTGATGCATGTTTTTTTTTGAGGAATGATGCAACTTGAGAAGTGAGATTTGTGTATGAAAAGTGAATGTGGTTCTAATTAAGAGCACATTTGTTGAAATTGATGATTGATTCTTGCTTTGAGAATATTGCCATATGCTAAACCAATAATTAGGGAGTCAAGGGAATGGAGAATTAAATGAGAATGAGGTTAATTATATGATCGATATTAGAGTCATTTGAATTAGGACTTAGACTACATATCATAATGCTACATCTCCTAAGTAGGCTTGGTGGTGATCTAGCCTCTATAATGAACTTTCGGGGGAATTCTTTAGGTGGATTAGAGTAGTGTAAGCTCATATTTACACCTTTGAAAGACAAGGCAGATACAAGAGCGGTAGTCATAGGTGACCAACACCGAAAGCTAGTTCATAGTGCTTTCCTAAGACTAGTCGTGTAATAGGCGATTAGGCCCTTGGTGGTACTTCTAGGCTCCATTGGGTAAGAAACACATGTAACATGCCTAAAAAATAATGGTAATCATCAAATACATGTTCATGTAGTTAATGTCGATTTATGAGATTCCCCGGACACTTGACTATCCCTAATTCCATCATTAAATTGAGATATTGTTTGAGTGGTAATTAGTTGAAGTTTCCGGAATATAAAGTTGAGTTGATTGACTTAATTTGGATCTAGAAACAACCAATTGTGATTTTCACCTGAACCCAACCACTTAAGCATGTTTAGCCAAAAATCCTCGTGGGATCGATAAACACTTACTTATATTGCTTGATCGGTATACTTGTCATATACGCGGGAGGGTGCGAATTCCTTGAGAGAGAATTTGGCCGCATCAGAAACCTATATGACTCGATGTTCATATAAATACGAAATGTATAGACCTTGAAGTTTTGATATTCTGATTGAAAATATAAATTGATATATTATATCTAGTGATATAAAAATTAAAATATTATTAGAACCATAAGTTCTAAACATCATTAGAATAGTTTTCAGACGTGGAATATGAAGCTCGATGAAAATTTATTTGAAACTCGAAGTTCTAAACAAAGAATTTTCTGTAGGATAGATCAAAACTTTCAGTTTTCATATGTCATCATACTAATCATACCCTACGAGTGGGATATCTTTTCGTATTTCATGTTTCAACAAGATATTTCATATTGCTCTTGAAACAACAATAATAGGAGAAACTTTTAAAAATATATTCATTGTTGAAATAAAATGAACCATCAAACTTGCTAGATTGGTAGTTTACAATTTACAGAAGTGAATGTGAAAAATCATGATGGTCATTCTAAATTTGGACAAGAACAATGCCCATAAGTTGTTATCATCCCAAGCGAGGGCATGATAGTTCAATTTCGTAGGAGAAATAACTCCACTAAAAGTTGTTACCATCGCAAGTGAGGGCATGGTAGTTCAATCACATGGGAGAAATAACTCCACCATAAGTGGAACAAATATGAAAGACACGAGAAATAAAAAGGTTTGTAAGAGCAAATCCCAATAATGATGAGAAACCTATGTTATAGATTCGATGGAATAGAAATGGTCGAGTACCTGACGTACGACCAAAGATGTGATAGTTTCATGTATAAAACATAACGAAAAGATGTTTGAGACAAATCCTTATACTAGATAGCTCATATCATGAAAATCTGACTTAATGTCTCCAGCGTTTTGAAAAATGACGATGAATATACATGTCGTATAATTGATGATAATATGATCCGTTTTATAATTATATATATCCCAAAAGTGATTCACATATTTGTGAAAATGACAATGACATTGCACGTGTACTTTTTTGCATTGCACGGTTTTATTTACTTTTTGTACATCCTATTTATTTATTTTACAATTTTTGTATATTCTGCTTATTAGTGGTTTCACATGGAAAATTTTCTGCTGGAAGTTATTGCTATCTAGGATCGATGCTTGCATAGGTGTTGATATCTAGGTTTGATGATTGCTTAACGGAAAATTTTCTAGGTTGTTGTGTTTCATATTTTCTCAAGGTAATAATTTATTCTCAAGCTAGATGATAAGATACCTATTAGTAAATTATTGCTTGGTATGAACTGTTTAGTTGTGCACGATTAGTTATATAGGTTTGCATGAATTTGAGTAGATGTCGTTGTGTGTGAATAAAGTGTTTTCTCTTGAACTCATCGATTTTGATTCTTTGCATATCTTGAAGTCGTATCTTGCACCATGTGTAGAGAATTAAGTCTAGAACTAGAGTCTAGTCCCCTTTAGGCGAAATAGGATAGGAAATAAGTGATCATTTGGGAAAAGAATATGTAGACCGTCATTGGACTGTTTGAGCTAAAAAGCATACTTCGAAACAAGGGACTTGAAGCTAGCAAGGAGTGCTAAGGCAATCCAATGACAACATCGTTGGATCATGTCGTTTGATGCAAGACAAAGGAGCATAGAAGAGTAGTTGGCAAAAAAACCCAACGACACGCCCTGTTGTTAGATCGTGTCTTTAGACGCATGCCATTTCCCACGACACGCACACAATTTCAACGACAAGAGCATTTTCAATGACACCCCCTGTCGTTGGAACGTGTCGTTGATTTGCTAAATTTCATATTTTACGTGTGATTTGTCTGTTTTGCCCTTATATTTGTGCATTGATGTACGGGAACTTAAGAGCATTCACGAAAAACAATTATGTCATTAGATTTCCATATTTTTCAAGTGTAGGGGAAGTGAGGAGAGCTCAAGGAGAAGGTTGTTAGCTTAGAGAAGAAGTTAGTAAAGATTGAGGTGTAGAAAACTTGTATTTGGGGAGTAGAGATTTGAGATTGTGGTTGTAAGCACTCTATTTTATCTATACAAATTGTTTTTAGTTTTCATTTCCATCTTGTTAAATCACTTTTAAGTATTTTAATTGTTGATGATATTGGGTATTGTTGATTGTAAGTTTATTATGAGTTCAGTTAATTGCCTTTTTTACATGTTACTCCTCCCTTTGACCTTTTTTTTCATTGCTCCTCTTTCTCCATCTCCATCTCTCAACTCCCACACTAATTTGAATTCATATGAATCAACTCACAATCCAAAACTCTTGTCACAATATCTTAGAGAAAAACAACCTCAATTAATTAAATAGGATTTTAATTTATTGTTCTTGTTGGTATGTAGTATTCCATCATCAAGCAAGTTGGTTCCTTGCTTTTAAGATGGAGGGATGGTTTATTTTTTATAGTCACAATGGGATCATTAGAAATCTCATCATTTTCTTTTGAATAAATTTTTCCTCCTAGAACCTTCGAAAGGAATGTAATATTATATTGATTATAAGATTATTGTCATATCAATAACATAATTCTCGACTGAGAAGACGCGTTTCTTGAGGGTCTGGAGATTGAAAACCTCGACGACATTTTGGGACTTCACGACGGCTTCGAGAAGGATATCAAATCAGGCGCCGTTAGGAGGCGATAAAGAGGCGGAGCAGTTGTCTCGTTTGCACTTGGTGGCGGCGAACTCCATGGCTGCAACCTCGCATGTTCTGTTCGATTTACGGCCAAATTTCAAACCACAAGTACAAAAGATGACCTTTTAATTGAGGGAAAATAAGAAAATTATTTGCTTTCTTTGTGTTTATTGGGTTATCCTCTAAATTTTTGTGATGGGTGAATCTAGAATTGTGTTTATGTGTTAAACTTTAGATCCATGAGGTTGAGTCAGAAAGAGGGACTAAGTCATGGAATGTGGTGAGAAAATAGAAAACAATAACAAAATGACATTGTTTGAAAATTTAAAACATATGCAAATGTATTTTGGTATTTTTATTATAATTAAAATTTTAAAACTAACAGAAACGTGTGGAAAAGATGATTGTGCTGTAGTCATATGCAAAATGACCTATTTTAAAGTAGCCAAATGGAGTTTTCTTAATAGAATATTATGTTGTAGTTCAATACACTTTAATACACTTTTATGAAAGGGTTAATTAAATTTTACCCGTACTAAAGTGGCGCGTTTTACACTTTATTACAACTAAAGAAAAAATAATTTAATTTGAGGTCAGTTAGTTGTGATTTTTTTACACTTTGCTCTAACTCTTGGCTCGGATCGGTGATAAATCAGTATTGTATATGGTCTGAGAAATTGGAACGGTTTGACCGGTCCATCTCTTCCTCCTGCTCCTCGCGTTTCTCCAGCAGCATCCATCGACATCGTCTTTTAGCTCCAACCACTCCTCGCAGCTTGCTTTGTTGGGCCTTTATTAAATAAGTGGAGGCCCAAAGCC
>JAYMTP010008334.1:0-10166 GCA_036897365.1 Geranium brycei
ATTGAAGACATCCTAAACTACTAGCATGTACCAAGATTCGAACTCAAGACCTCACATGTGTTAAAATCAAAGGATTCTGTATTCACCTTAAGCAAGAAGTTTTAGAAATATCAAATTATCCATAGAGAAGAACCATGAAGAACTTACGCACTATTGAAGAGGTATGCTTTTCCCCGACGAGAATGAAAAGCCTGTCCCAATTTATACAGAAAAAATGAGTCTGAGAGTACGCATACAATATATTACATATGTTATTAATCAGATAATGAATACTTAATAAACAAAAATGACTACATTTCCATCACTCCAAGCCAGATGTAGTAAAATATTATCAGCAAAAAAAAAAGAAGGATGAGAAGAAGAAATAATAATTTATAGTATCAAATCTTTGTTTAAGCATAACATATAAAAGACAACTAAAATCTTATTATCATCATTACCCTTAAAATATGATAAAAGGCAACTAAAACTCGTTTTATTATCATCATTACCTTTAAAATCTTTGTACCCGATACTTGGTCTTCTTCGACATGATTAAGGGTTTAGTTTCTTCTTACCCTTCTCTCTGCTGCTATATATTTCCAAGTAAACACCAGCCTACTATTAGGTTCTATATCAAAACTAGAACCAAAAAGTCCGACTTGTGTCCATATCATAATCTACCATAGCAACATTGAAATCCTCTATGCTAAAACAACATGAAGTCAAAACCTCAATAATTATCTCCTAGACCAAAAAAAACTGAATGGGCAAGTCCTAGCGTACAACTTAAAACCTCAATTTGTATGATTTAGAGGGTTATTTATTCTGATTCACGACAGTCCTTACATTTTCAGTGCTAACATTAATTATCCTCAACGCACAATTAGAATCTCGCTCAAACCGAGCACGGGACCTCAATATGAGCACCAACTGCAATTTATACAATCACAAGGAGTGTTCTAAAAATTCCCTGACTTGTCCCATTAATCCTTCAATTGGATTTATTTTCCGATTAATCCCTAAAAGGCCATCTCCGCCTGACTAGCGCCTAGCGGTTTTTAGAACACTGATCACAAGTCACCCAAAACCAAAGAACCTTTACACAAATCCCTCGGCCGCCCACAAACTGAAACTATATCATACATCCAAAGCTACCCATATCACAAAGATTAGACTTTTCAATACTTAGTTCCAGAAAACACGTAGAATTTAATATCCCATCAACATCAAACCCATCAACATACAAAATTTTCACAAATACCCACATGGCCCATGTTCCATGATCAAAACCCAATTGCAAAATTTCAATTAAAACCCATTAAAGTCACAATCTTTACTGCAAATACAGAAGGGGGTTACAAAAACAGTACCCTAGAGACGATATCATCAGCAAGGGCCAACTGGGTTTTGCAGAACTTGCATCTGTAGGACCTGCCCTCCAGCTCCACCACAAAAATCCTCCCCATTTCACAGCAAGAACCTGAGAATGCAAGAACCTAGAGAAGAAACAGGTGTTGAATTGAAAGCACAGAGCTTTGTGAGGAGGCAAGATTTGAGAAAGAGATTGGACTAGAATCCTCGGAACCGCACCTGTTTTTTTAGCTTCTGGCCCAAAATTTGAGGTAAAATCCTGTGTGCCAACTTTGTAGTACTGTCTTGTTGCAACTCTCATCATCACTCCTCTCACCTGTCTCTGTTTGTGTGGTGTGAGTGATAAAGGATTGGTCTCAAAGGGTCTAGCTCACTGCTTGGTCCAGCTTGGGCTTGGGTTTGGGCTGCGTCTTGTCACCTTGGCCCACCAAAACAGCCCAATTTAAAAGCCCACTTGAGGGATTTTACACGGTTCTGAATATCCCGACTTGTCCGATTAATCCCTGATTAAGTCTCAATTAATCTCCTATTATTTTTGATTAATTCTAGTATTAATCCTCAGAAGCTCCTCTCCGTCCGACCAGTGCCTAACATTTTATAGAACACTGATTTTAAATGACATCACATGCTTGCATGCATAGACTAATAAATAGGTCAGTAAAAAGAGTTTAGCTTTTAACGAGTTGTTCGATTTCGATTCGTTATATTTTTAATTCGGCCTCATTGTAATTGAGTTCAAGAAAATTTTGAGGTGAAGTTCAATTCATTTGATAAATAAGTCAGGTTTTGGACTTAGGTTTTCAAGATTTGATAGGCTCGCGATATATATTGTAATTTTTAACTTTTAATATGTATTTATATGAAAATTATATTAAGTAATTTAAATTTCAAACTATACCATCCTAAAATTTTAAAGTTGAATTCGACTCGTTTACACTTATAATTATAAGCAACAAACTCATATGTCATATATAGGTATTGACCAAATGTGAGAAACCCATGTCATACGTAAGTATTCACTCATTTACACTTATAATCATAAGCAACAAAGTTGTGTATGTAAATTTATTCCACACTTAACGCAGATGTATTGAGACTTCCATCTATATGTCTGAATGTTTAATAAATTAGGATTTAACAATTTTATCAACCAGAATAAATTTAGATAATATGTCAAATATCTACAAACACCTACAAATATTTAACATGACATTAAAAATTCTTGTCAGATCTAGGCATCCACTCTCACAGACCAGATGTTCATCTATATGTTTTAAAATAATTATACTCTTTTTAAATATATGCACATATATTTAAAAGATATGATTCATTCATTACTTTTAAAATTTTAGAATCTTTATCTATAAATTCCAACTCTCTACCAAATTTTGAATCAAACTTGTCTCATGAAATTCAAATTAGACAGCCTTTAATGCTTGGTACACACAAGCAAGCAACAATATTCTTCCATTGATGGGTTATATAGTTTTGGATTTAGATGATGGTGACAAGGAACTAGCCTGTCTGGTCCTCTTTTAGGAAATGGAAAATGATGGTGGTCCATTGCCATTGGTGTTGAGAGCCTTTGTTTCCTTTATTGCAAAAGTGGGTTTTGATTGTGAGCTAATGCACTGTGAGGTGTTTTGTTGTGTGTTTGGAGGATAGGAAAAAGTGGGAAACCCACAGAATTTTAGGCTGCCTAAGAAATTGGCATCACCCACATATTCTTCTATTGAGTGCTATTAATTGACCAAATATGCTTTGCATTGGACTAGCAACCATCATCATCATCTAGATGGTACATTTTTTTGACCCATTTTAGTGTGCTAGTAGTTGAATCTCCTCAAATTCAAAGTTACATGAGATTTTTTTGTGTAAATTTACAGGTTCATAGATTTTAATATAGGTGCGATGCATGTAGGTGCTCCTGTTTAAAAATGTATTTTTTTAGATTACAATAACACCTTCAACTTATCATTATATCACCATCTTTTTTGGTAAAAATTTAACCTGAATGAAAATGTATTTGTGACACTTAATTGTGGTGATGACTTTTCAATATATTTGTATTCTACAATTCATGAGAGCTTTTTAAATGGAGTTAGTCGAAAAATATGTCTAAATGAACGAGGAATGCTGTTCGAAAATTCAGAATTATTCAAAAGTTTTTTGACATCTTAAATTAATTTTTTATTAGAATAAATGACAATTATTTTATATGTAATAATTTTAGTATCGGTGAAAGCTAGATATATTTATCTGACATTATCAATAAATAAAACCTATGAACTATAAACAAATTTGAATAATTTCCACACAAAAAAACCCATATTAAACTTAACCTGCATAATAATCTGAGTATAAGAGCAAAAAATAAACATAAATTTGACATCAAATATCACCTGACCCCTAACAAGAACCCTCATCAGGAAAATTAGAAGGAAGAAAGGAAAATTCTTGAAGCACTAACTAAAACCCAAATATGGATTAAACCCAAGTCCCAAGTAAACAAAAAAATCCCCAACTCAGGAACCTCCATTTTCTCAGTAACCAAACAGACCCTCAAATTGGACCCCACTAATTTTGAAGTGGAGAGAAAGGGTTTGGTCGCCTGACAGACCAACAAACAGCGGCTCTTTAAAAGTCTCAAAGTTCCCACAAAAACGCACACCAACCTCAACAGCGACCCACCCACGTGTCGCCTCCTCCTGCGTTCCCCATCTCACCCGCGCGTGGCGCTATCAGTCTCTCCCACCGCCGACGCACCGGGTTAACACGTCACGGCCCACGTGATAGAGGTACACGTGTCGCCTCCATATCGCATGCACGTCGGCATCGTAGGTTCATGCAGCTCATGCGTATTTGAAACCTAAAAGACATAGAGTGGGTCCCACGTTAAAAGCGGCCGCCGCGCCTCCCCTCATAAGACCGTTTCACACGTGGACCCACTTTCTGTCCCCACATATATTTAACCACTCCCACTCCCACTCCCATTACAATTATTTATTTACTAACATGTTTTTAAAATTGGAATATATTATCTCCGGATAATTACAACTAAACGTACTGAATCGAGCCTCATTTTTAAGAGTTGACGCATTTTACTCAAAACTGAAATCGAACCGGAATTTAAACCGAATATGAACTGAAGAATCGAGAACCGTAAGTATCGGATCGGATTTGGGTCTGAAAATTGAGAACCGTGGATATTCGGTTCGGTTTCAATTTTGAGAGTGTAGAACCACTGATTAACCGGTTCAGAACTGAATTGTTTTTGGGAGTCTTAATTAGTATTATTTGTATTTCGATTTTAAACTTTTGTCTACAAAAGAGTTTAATTGTGCATAATTTTCACCATAAATTGAAAAATGTAGGAATATTATATTAATTTGGTCTAATTGGAAAAAGTTATAAAACTAGACCAGAGAACCGGACCCTTAATCTCAAAATTAGTCATTCAATTGGGTCTAATTGAGTAGAACCGCGAATCGGACCGATACCCACTTATTGAGTCCGGATTTGGGTCTCTGAAATGGAGAAGCAATTAATTTGATTCGGTCTGATTCTGGCCAGTTCGGTTCGGTTCCAAAACCGTGCCCAGCCCTACTCATTTTAAGTAGGGCTTTTCTCAGCTCGTAAAAAAAGTGTTTGGCTCGACTTGAACGAGTTTATGCAACTAAACTCAAATTAAAATAGATAAGTTCAAGTTCGGCTCGACTGAATTCTCTTAAATTTCAATACAAATATTCATCAAATTTAAATAAATAATAAATTAGCCAACTTTATTTGGCTCATCAAATTATATTATAAATTTTTATCAACATTTTAAAAATGTATTAATATAAAATTTTAATTAATTAAGTGGTAAATGAGCCGGCTCTTTAGCCTATCGAGTCTTAAAAGTTTAGGCTCGAGCTCGACTCGTTTGTTAAACGAGCACAATCTTGAGCTCTATTATAACGAGCCCGACCCGAATATTTAACGAGCCGAGCTCGAGCGTCTAGTTAAAAGCTCGGCTCGTTTACAACCCTAATTGCAACCAGATACACCTGACCAAATACATTTCGTACATAAAGTCACTAAATTTTGTTTTCATATTTTTTTGCATCGGTTCTAAGCAAGTCGTGATTTTTTCTTTGGCCAACTTATCTGATAGAGATAGGCGAGAAGAAGGTAAATTTTCTAGAACTTGAGAAACTATTATGTCGGTACTGTAATGCGAAAATAATAATTTTAGATGAGTTTTCAAGATAAAAAAAATAATGCCCTATCATTTATAGTGCAAAATGTGTAGTTGTTTAGGGTTAAACATGAATATTATCAAGTAACTAACTCGGCATAATGCTGGACAGCCGAAGCAACAGATGGTGGGTCGAACCCCGCATCGTGATCCCAGCTACTGTTAGTTAAAGCGTACTTGGCTAATTTGTGAGCCACAGAATTACAAGAGCGACGAGTGAAATAAATAAAAACACATGTTCCAGAAGTGGACAGTACGTAGCAACAATCGCTAATGATACCTCTAAAGATGTTCGACTCAACCCGTTTAGCAGGCTCCACCTCATACGAATGGCGAAACCTCGTGATACTGCTACAAAATGCCTTAAACAAGTCTCCATGATAAACCCGAAAACCAATCGACTCGAACCAGTTAGCATCATGCAGAGCCACGACCTCCACCTCATACGAATGGAGAAATTCTGTGATCTCACTGCATAACACATTAAACTAGCTTCCTCGATCAATCATGTGATCAATATGGGAATCACAAATCTTTAATAATCTGATTCCTCCAAACTTTTTGTGCTTACCAATATCAGCTCATCGATGCCGGAGAACCCCCAATCCCTCCCAGTATCGAGCCCAATTGGACACCCCAAGGGCGTATTGAAGCTTTAGAAAACCAAGACCCCCTAGTTTGATATGCTTACATAAATCTGCCCATCGACGTCAGAGAACTCTATATCCCTCCCAATACCGAGCCATCAACCATCTAAAGCCGCAACAAGCTAATCACCAGATTTTCCTATCCAACCTCCGATAAGCCCCGCTTGGGCCCGTATGCTCTCATTGCACCGATCTCTATCGTTCCCGCGACAAGCTAATTGCCGGAGTTTTTCTGCCCAACCATCGCTGACCCTCTGCTGGACCCGTCTCTATCACAAAAGAGCCCGTCGAAATCACCGCAACAACTCGCCGAAGCCTTCCCGTAGTCGCACACCCGCCTCATGTCGCGTACCTCGCCAAAGATACGAGACCCCGAAACCCTAGAATATTAGGGACCCACAGCTTTGCGCTGCGTACACTCCCAAAGAGACGAGACCACGAAACTCTAGAATACTATAGACAAACCGCTAATTGTGTATCGCAATTGACCTTTGTATCTTAAATAAAGTAACAAAATGTGTTTAGTTAGACGCACATACCATCCATTATTCTTATAATATTTCATTTAATGTTAACTAATTGTATATTTGGTCCTCGAGTCTCGGCTTTCGGTATCATATCACAACCCACAAAGCGGTGCTTTTGGGGATTTGTTTAGTGATTTAACTAAGATTCGAATCGAGACTATGGTTTTAATTTACTATTTAAATCTGAAGCTAAAGGGTTTTCCTAATTACATACCACCATGATGATGATCTTATAAACATGATATTCATAATTAGTTGTTTAAATCTTCTTTTGACTTTCCACGTCAACTTACTTAAACAAATATATTCTACAAATGTGCTCAAATACTTAATCTATAAGCATAAGTTATTTTTAAACTATTGATCATGATGGTTATGAGTATTCTAAAATTTTGATGAGATCTTAGACTTCAAATAAGAAAATACATGTTAGGAACTAAATATTTACTTTATTCCTTTTAAATTGGTACTTAATATATACTAGTCGCCTAAAAATAATTATTTTAGCACAGGTTGAGAATTAAATTGACTAGTTGAATTGACAAAATAAAAACCTATAATTAAATCTCAGTTTGACAAGATGTATAATTTTGATGAAATTGAATTGAATTTAATATTAATAATATGTTTTAATTTTAAATGGCAGTAAAATGTTCAAACGTCCAAACTTCTGTAAAACGTCCAAATGTTTTACAGCCGTTGGATCAATGCGGATTTAGACGCGCGTTGTCTTATCGTGCAACACGTGGCAGCGAGGTTATATAGCCACACTTAAGGGTTCCACGAGTCCATCACGTTCTACAACTTTGCACTACAAGTTCTACAACATTATACTACACGTTCTACAAGATTCTTCAATTTTGCGCAAGTCCATCACGTTCTACAAATTTGCACTACACGTTCTACATGGTTTTACAACATTACACTACATATTCTACAGTTTAGACGTTTGGACTCCCGAAATTAGCTTTTAGGAAATTATGCATTAATCAAACTATTCTGCTCATATACATATGTTATTTCATAGGTCAATTTACACACTTTTCATTTGATCAATGATCAGGACAACTAAGAATTTAGTTAACACTAACCGAATAATAATTATAACGACCTCACTACATTTATGTCAATTCCACCCTCTTAAAATGGCTACTAAGAAATTATTTTAGACAAAGAAAAACACATCAAAAGAGGATTAACTTGTCAAGCAAATAAAAATAAAGCGTCTAGAAGCAGAAAAAGTCAAGTGACCAAATAAACTAAACATACCCCCACAAACAAATTTGGCCATTTCCACTTTACCACTTAAAATAAACAACGAGTAACATAAATAGTATGTGACTTTCACATGTGCAGAACATTTTCAATAAACCATATACATATCCTGAAAGAGGGTAATGTTAATTGGACCGAATAGTTTTTTTTTAATATTACATTACTTTCTCTATCTACCCATAAACTCACCCCACCCAAATATTTTTGCTGAGCCTCTAACCCTGGTCTGAAGTCAGAGAGTGAGCAGTGCAAACCATTAGACCACGCTCAAACAGGTAATTGGACCGAATGGTTAACATTTGAAAATTTTATTTTTTCAATTAAAATCAGTTTTAACTAATTAAAAGTGGGTTGATTTATGGTTTGAACCGAACCAACTGAGTTTCATAGGCCACATAATTTGGCTCTAATTTGTTATTTATGCCTATTTTAAGTTAAATATTTTATTTAACTCAAACTTATATGCATTGAATCACTTAAAATTATGATATGCATAAACGGGTGAAAAGTGAGGGAAAACGAATGTTTTTGAAAGAGAAGATGTGTTTGTGAGTTTCGGTTCGGTTTGATTTTTCTTTTATTAACCACTAATTTTAAATTACACAATCAAACTCAATATAAAACTGACCGATTCACTTCAAAATTAAACCATGATCAAACCATTACCCGTAATTTCAAACCTCTGGATAGCAATGGCAAACCGGGGAGTTCACCAAACCCATGCCCAACCCGCTCAAAAATGAAATGTACGTGAATTTCTCAAAATCCGAAACTCGACCCAAAAGTAATTAATATTAACTAAAATAAAATCGAACAATTACAAATTTCAAGCAAATCAATTAAACACCAACTAAAAAAAAGTTCCCAAACAACTCATTAACCAAACAACAAACTAAAATAAAGTTCACAATCATAAAATTTAACAGCTAGAATAGAAAATAATTATAAGTACTCTTTTAGAACACTGTATTGGGCGCATGTTGGATTCGCACTCGATTCTGTTTCTGGAATTCCAAGTTTCAATCAGTATTCCTTGGGTTCAGATTTTTTGGCATCCCAGTCTCTCGGATCAGGCTTTTGTGAACATTCCAAATAACACAAACTTGAAGGGCAAATCTGCAAAACAAGAAACAAGGAATTTCAATTCGAACCCAAACAAAATAACAATAATAATAATTTGCATCAACGGTGGTTTTGCCACGTGACGACAAACCGAATCCCGACACCAAACCTCGTCAACACGTAATTACCCTCCCGCGGGGCCCACCCGAAAACCCATCTCATCATTCGGTCTCTCTCTCTCTCTCTCTCTCCGCGGAATCGCCGTCGGTGCCGTCTACCAATAAACAAACACATACGCACACCCAGTCCACGCGGGCCCCACAAACACACACAACCCCCATCCACCGTTCGATCAACCCCACATCGAGATCCGCACTGTCAACGACGATCGCGATCGCGATCGGACAGCCAGGATCGCGCCAGTGTAGCACCCACCATGCGGCCGCACCCAACAAACAAACAAACAAACAAACACTGCGGTTCGGTTCCCGTACGGAGAGGGCCGGACGGGTCCCACAAACCCCTTGACGTGGCGCGCGGCGCTACATAGTTGTTGGGTCCAACCGTTTCGCTAACGTGCGCCGGGTGCGTAATGAGTGTTTTCGCCGCGCACGCGACAAAGAGCATCGAACCAAGCAAACAATGCCGGCGACGTGTCTGGTGCGTCCCAAAGAGAAGAAAGGAAAATAACAAATCACGTTTCGAATTTTTAATACAATCTTTTTTTTTATTTAACGGAAAAATAAATGTTTTGTTTGGCCAGCGAGAAAATCAAACTCTCGGCTCAGTCGGCGACTGGGTTAACAAATCTGAACTCAACCCAATTTTTTTCTGAATCTCACTTTCATGATCATGAAGATTTCGATTTCGATTGATCAAAGAACAAAACAGGTTACATTAGGATCTAGAACAACAAAGAGAAACTGAAATTTTCCCAGTTGCAAAAAAAAAAAGCAGATCCGATCTGGGTTTTTTTTTCTTCATATATATACAACATAAAATCAAAACTAGTTAAAATTCTTCGTCATCATCAACCACAGCGGAGGTACCATTTCTCTCACG
>JAYMTP010008335.1:0-10165 GCA_036897365.1 Geranium brycei
CAACCTCCTGTTCTTGTTAACCATATCCTCCGCGCACTTTGTGAGACCTGATGCAGCAGCAAAGCAAAGGGCGGTGTTTCCAACCTGATTCTGAAGAGTCAGGTCGTAAGGAGTCATCAGTTTCACCAGCCCCCGAACAAACATGACATGCCTTGCCCCAGCTGCAATGTGAAGAGCAGTTTCGGAGTTTCGTGACAGCCTAGCAGCCACTGCTTCTGGATTCAAAACCAAGAACTTTCTGGCTGACTCCCAATCACCTTTAAGGGCTGCAAGATGCAATGGCACATATGTAGTGATGCTATCACGGCCAATTTTTACTGTAAAACTAAACCATTAGAGAATTAGCCTTGACATAAGGGCTATAGAACCCTGAATTAAGCATCAGGCTATTAACTCCCTCAGAGCAAAGCTAAGACTTTTATATTAATCCTAACAAACCCAATCCCAAGCTTCGGCAGAATCAACATATAGAATTTGTGACATGTCAAGAACGAAGAATTGCACCTGGATGAGACACTGCTGCTTCTGTAGATAACTCCGTGGCAGTGTAAGGAATCTGATTCCACGTGGAGGAATGGGGCCAAATGGACGGATCCAATGTGATGTCAGCGTCACTTGCTTTCACTTCCGGAAACCCAATTGAGCTAACTGGAATAGCTTGACTTTCAGTGCCGGAGAAAGTTAAACATGGGCTGCTCAACTGTCGGCGTAGTGTTAGTGAAGTACTTGTGCCCTTAACACTGAAGAAAGGTGGATTGTTGTTATGATATGGTACGCTCGGGCATATCATGCCTTTGATGCTTATGTCATCATCGGAGCCATCGATACTAATAATGCTTGTATCACTTTTGCACGAAGATCCTGCAACAGATTTAATTTCTGGGAAGCAAGATTGAATGGAGAGTCCCCTTCCATATTCATACGAAGCATGGTTATTTGATATCATGGTCTTCAACACATACAAAATAAGAACACAATCAGAAGACATTATAAGCCAAGTCCACATTGACAAAACTTTCAACATCAATGCTCATTTGACCAGTAAAAGAATCATGTATAATGCACTTCTAAGTAAGTAGAAATATTTGAAAAGCCAACAAAACATCAATCCATAAAGCGGAGTACACACTTAGCGAGTTTCATCTGGATTGTTACCTTGTGAGACTGTGAGAGGACCACATCAGTGGCAATGAGTTTCTATGCATACCAATACATACACCAGAAAAGCTTTCAGCATAAACACTAGTTGATTCAGTTATGCAGCTTCGAGGTTTCAAAGTACCAAATGCATAATGATAATTTGGGAACAAATCAGCATATTCCTTAGGTTAGGGAAAACGAAGCATGTAATTCCAAAAAGAGATGGTTCTGGGCATTCAAATGACTAAGCATTGGGACTGCAGTAGGCCAGTTCACAAGGGATATGCCCAACAACTCGCTTATATGTGAGTGACTTTCACAAAAAATCTAATACCAAAGCTTGCTTGTCCGACTGGTCAATCACTTGAACTTGTGGTACGAGACATAGTTCGAGTACTAGTGACAATATCTCTCTCATCTTTAATCTCTACAAACTAATGATGGAAGTGTCAAAAATTGAACCTACTTTTCATAAGACAGGACTTAGCTCAAATATTGAAACATCCACTGTTGATCAAAATCCCTATTCCCCAAAATAACAAGTATTTCAGCCTTTCATAGTTCATAATGTTAATTGAGAATACAAATCTATATTCTAAGCCTTCACAATACAAAGGAAAATGGACAAAATAAAATTAACCATGTACCTGTTATGATAGAAAGCTCCTATTCAGTCGTGAAGCAGCTGGAGGATTCAGAATTGTGCTCGAATAACTACCGATAACCCAAAAATTGGATTTGGAAAGGAAGGATATGGGCCATCCATTTTCTTAGGAACCAAACAGGAAGGGAGATTTCATTCAAAGAATTCACACTGAAAGAAAGGAAACCATAAAATAAGTGAGACCTAACTTTGACTTTGTGATGATGCCAACTGTCCTGTCCCCTAATACAATATACATTCCATTGACTTGGGCTATCTTTATTTCAACTTGATATATAAATTCAAGTTTGGTTTGAGACTTTCCTTTCTCCTTCGCGACCAGTCAAAAAATCCGGTTCGTTGACTCTTCCGATCAATCAAATCCTATTCTGGCAGTAAAATGAGACTATTGAAGTTATCAAGTGATTTTGCATCATCGTATCATAACTTTTACTATGCCATATGAAAATATTATAAATAACAATTTGATCCGTAATGTTACTTTTACTTTTCAAAAATATGTATGCATTAGTAAGAATATGATGTTAGGATTAAGGGTATATTTCATGTAGGTATACTTGGAGAAGCCTCATCATCACGAAGGTTACCTAAAGTTTGTAGGTCATTCAAATGGAAATATCGCTGTTATAAAATTTGTAACAAATAATGTGTAATGATAATTTTGCACCTCCTTTGTTTGTAGAACATTTTTTTTGTATGAAACCACAGTTAACTATTTTTTTTTTGGATAAAACCACGATTAACTTTATTTTCAGAGCATGCCATTAGATCTCTGAATTCAATATTGATATTCTAAACTTTGAATACTGCAAAATCCAGACATTTTTAACATATGTTAATATTAAAAGAAATTAATATTTTTTATTTCCTGTATTTTTTCGCTCCATTATTTTATCCTCATCGCTAGTGATAGATGGATTATAATTTTACAAGAGAATGAAAAGTTACTGAGAAAATTATTTTTTGATGTGTTTCTTTCTTCAAGAGACTTCTTTCTGTTCTCTTCAATTGGAAGTGTACTTCCCTAGATGGTATGTTTGCCACCCATTTCGACTCTAACACCCCTCTACACAAAATGTCATTTTCAGTAATTAACTTTGACAAGATACATGTATATTGTATCACTGACAAAATATTTGCATATTGTATCTGAGGGTGTGTAGGTTCAGAGCTCCACCGGAGCAGAGAAAATAGTGTCATTCGGCTCTGGTGAGGAGTTGGTTGGAGAGAGAGATTGGAGAAAGAGAGAGAAGAGACCAATTGACCTACTTTAAAATTTTGAAGAATTTGGAGGGACATTTTAGTAATTTCATAAATAAATAAAAAAATAAAACTAATGGAGATCTATAGGCGTGCTAAGAAAATAAAGTTAATCGTGATTTTATGTACAAAATTAATTAATCATAGTTTTATGCAAAAAATGTAAAGTTTACCGTGACTTTACACAATTTCCCCTAAAAATAATCAAAATTGAAATTTCAGAAACCCAAATTACATCTTCACTGTCGATGAGAAAATTAAATCAACAAGAACCCAACACAAATATGCATATCAAGTTGGCAAATCGAAGGTCTAAAACTAAAAAAAAATACATGTTAGACGATATATTGCTCGGTTACTAATCTCAAACCCAACGTCCCCGTCGCAGATATATTTCTCAATCGACGTTAAACACAACTTCGCAGTAGGTCTCGACCGACACGTGTTTATTGTTAGTTATCTTTCATTGTCTCTCCAACGCAGTCACCCTAAAATTTGGATCTGGGTGAGCATAGTCTATTCAATATGCATGTGCTTCTGATTAGGAGGTCAGGTGATGCACCAGCACCGTGGATCCGGCCAAGCACAATTCAGGTTGACCGACCACTATCATTGGCGATAGAGGCTGCAGACATGGTGTATGGCCTCGAGCTCCATAAGAAGTTCTCTGTGTTATAGTATAAAATCATAATTGGTCATTCAACTATTAGTTTAACCTTTTAGTTGAGTTGGTCTAATATGGTATAGAAAAAATACCTCGCAAACATGAGTCCGAATCCAGACATGGAAAATTTTATTTCCATTCAATCATCTCTTATGTATATTTCTCCAAAATCACGCTCTATTCTCATTCTAATTGGGTTTCCATAAATTTCTTCTTCTTGTAAAATCTTAACTCTCTCTTTAAAAAACCACCCTAACTGAATTTTTTGAAAGAGCAAGGAAGAAGGTTTAAGGGAATTTTAGGATTTCAATTTTTTTGCAAAACATGTGCCAATATCGAGAGTAGTTATAATAACTAGTGGGTGGCACCGCGCGTTGCGCGGTACTTCCTGAAAGGTTGTCAAAAAAACAATACTCGTATATTGTTGCAAAAACCGAATCAATAAATTTTGCAACCAAATATTGTTATATGTAAATGTTGTAGTTTGAAGCGTACATGTATATCCAATAAATTTGGAAACATATGTTAACAGGTTCAAAGACTTGCAAAAGATATATAGTTGATGAAAAACAAAAAACAAAAAACGAAAAGCTTTTTCCTTCTACTTCAGTAATCCTTGTTTTTTTTGTCAACTCTCGGTGTTCTTCCTTTTTCTTGAGCTTTTATTATTGAATATTTTTGAATTTGACTCCACAGTAGCCTGTTTTAAATCAAAAAACTAAAATGAGGATACCAAAAAAATAATCATTCAATTGATATATGAAAATTTGAGCTAATTTGTTTTTAAATGAACGTTGATCAAAAATTACTTACGGAACCCTTGTATCCAGAAGCAGATGTTAATTTGTATGCAATTTTATCATGCCTCTTGAGCACATACCCAACTTAGGAATTAAATACGGATAATCTCACGTAGCTACACCTAGTTTGACAGGTTTCTCACATAACTACGGCTAGTTTATTCTTTCTTCTGTGAGGTATGTTGAGTTTCTCTTTTCTCACTTAACTACATTTTCCGTTTTGTTTTAACTTAACACTGTTAGATTTTGGTGCGAAATGACCAAAATAACCCTGAGTGTTGTTCAAATTTTCAAAATCGTGCCATCGGCATCTTTTTCTTTTCTCTCCTCTCATCTCCCTATCAATCCACGAGTTAATAGCTTTCCACCAAATATTCAGCATAATATCAGCAAATCGCAAAATCAATCTAAGAACAAAATATTTCTAAATCAAAGAAAAAAAATCAATCAAACTTATTACACCAAATATTCAACATAATTACTTTCCATATTTACTCTTTAATTAAACTTTCCCTATTGTAGCTATTGCACTTTTGTTTATATGCATAATTACCAAATGAATACAAACCATCTAAAACACATTCCAATTTCTTTTTTACAAAATTTGAATCGGCAAAGGTCAAGGGAACCGACGAACTTCTCACATATCCTCATCCACATCTCATCTCTCCTTCATCCTCGTCTTCGCACAAAACCATAGTCTAGGATTTTAACCCATACCCATACCCACAAACACGATACCAATTCTTTAACCCCAATTTCGCACCTGTTGGACCAGATTGAGTATTGTCCTGTAGCTCATAGAACAGAGAAATTTGAGAATTAGAGGACTCACGAGTGGATGAGTTTTTGGAGGTGAGCATTTGAGACCGAATTCAATCGAACTCCAAATTGGTAGTATCTCATCCACATAGCCTTTGTGTGTTTCTGGTCGCTCCTCAATGATCACTCATCGATCCCCAAAATCCAATCCCCCAAATAGAAATTGGAATGGGAAAAAAGTTAAGGGTTAAGAGTTAAGAGTTGCAGATATGAGATGAGAGAGAGGAAAGAGAAGAAGGTTAAGGGTAATTTAGTATTTTCGCACTTCGAATTAACCGTAATCTAACGGGAATGTAGCTAAGTGAGAAAAGGGAAACTCAACGCACCTCACAGGAGAAAAAATATATCAACTATAGTTATGTGAGAAACGAGTCAAACTAGGTGTAGCTATGTGAGATTATTCTAATTAAATATTATAAATTTCCAAAAGTCCACTGTATAAGATAAAATTTTATAAGAATAACACTTACAATGTGCTCGAATTTTAGGTTGGCCTCTGTATGCTCGTGTTTTAGCATATTGTAGTCTTCCACTAATTCTTTCTTTTTCTCTAATTCCTTGTTATGTAAAAATAGTTTGTAATATATTTTAATGTGTAATTTGTATTGTTTATAGAAAACACTTTATTTGAAATGAGTGTACTTACTGCTTGCCTCAAATTTTTTTTCAGATCGTCATAGTTCATTGTCAGGTCACGATTCTCCAAGAGATATTCGTGTTCAGACTTTATTGCATCATTAAGCTGGTTCTCCGTTTCTTGAAGTCTTGCACTCAAATTGACAATTTCATTCCTCAATCCCTGAATCTACGCACGAATTTTGTCTGTCATTTTCTTTGTTAAAACAGAACAATTGCAAATACATTATTATAGTATAAGACAAACATACCACAACTTGTAGTGTTTCTGTTGTGTCAACAATTCTTGTCTCTAATTGTTGATTCAGATCAACCAACCCATCTCTGTTTTTTAGTTCTTCAGTCTAAAAGTAAAACTAATATCATAACAACAACTAAAAAATGTTTTGCCTAGCTTTTAAACATTTGGTTCAAATATTTCTCACTAACAACATGTGCTAAGTTTTCTTGTGTTGTATTTAATTTACTTGTCAACACTCTGAACTCTGACCTCTTTTTCCATTTCCTCTCGGTTAACAAAATCCTCCTCTTTTCAACGTTCAATACCCCAAGTTTGCCTCATTTCGAAATCAGTACCCTAAGTTTGAAACTTTTTTTGTCGATACCCCAACAATTTTTAAGTTGCACTTAAGGTAACGTCTGTTAAATATAACAAAATTAGTTTGTAAAAAGTCTAAAATGCCCTCAATAGTTATGATTTAAAATCTGACCGGTTCAAATTGACTGGTTTAATTTTTTGTGATATTATAAAACTACCCTCTTACCCCTAATTGAATAATGAATTTCAACTAACGTATTGAGGGCATAATGGTCTTTGTAAGTACACAAATAAAATAAATAAAAAACTTTTTAAAGCTTATGAAATTACAATAGTACCCCTCCCTTTTAACCCTAAATACAAACTAACACCACCTCTTTCTCTAACCTGAACATCATTTTCACAGCCACCACTTCTCTGCAGACAACTTTCACGGCCACACCACTTCCACTTCCGGCGAGAGCGAGCGGCGGCGGTTAGTCTCTTATCCGGTAGCTCGAGCTGTTCTCCGGCGGTGTGAGGAGGCACAAGCGGACCTCCGGTGCATTCAGTCGGTCAAGGACCACGACGACGCAGTCAACGCCGTCACGGTTTCGCCCGACGAGACGGTCTACAACAGCTCGGCCGACCGGAGGATCCGGATCTGGGAAAAACGCTCCGGCGAGAAGCGCCACGCGCTGGTCTCGACCCTCGAGAGGCACAGGTCCGCTGTCAACGCTCTCGCGCTGACCGACGATGGCTCGGTTCTGGTCTCGATTCCCCGAGAACAAAATCGACGATGGTCCGCTGTCTTCGTGGGATTTTTCTTCGAATTTCGAGTCTGTGGACAAGGAGTACGCTCACCACGGCACCACCGTCGTCGACGCCACCGGAGACCTCCACGGGAAGGTCGTCGGCCATGTTGTTGTTGTGTGTTGGTTTACTCATAAATTGGTCATGTTTAATAATTAACACCTATTGAGCTTAACATTTATTTCATTCATTTTTTGAAAATTGTAAACAACCTTAATTTAAAACAAACGTAATTACATGTCTACCAGAGGTGTTGAATAATGTCTTTACAACATTTTGTGTGTGATTTATTTCATTTTCTATTATTTGACCCTGTATTTGTACACTAAAATATTAAACACACGTAATTAGAACAAATTAGATAAGTTCATTGCCTATAAAAAAATGCACAATTACATGATTCCGTTTTATTGGTGTTTTAGAAGTTGTTTGGGCGCTATGTATGTCATTTAGTGTTGTCAGCCCCTGCACAATTCAAGTAACAGTATACAAAAAATGTAGTTTCTTAAATTAAACAGGAACAAACTCAAATAGATGGTGTTTGTTCACATATTGACTAACATAGGATTAATGTTTGTTTTATGAATTAAAACGATACAAAACAGTTTTGAAAATTATGACTGAACGGTCTGATTATGATGAAACAACATTTTTAGAAAAGTAGTACAATGTAAAGACATGATAAGATACTTTTATATAACATTAAACCAAAATATATGGTATTAGCACTAAACCCTATTAATTTTTCAGTTTTATTTTTGCATGTTTTTTGTTTAGAATATTTGACCTTAATGTAATTACATTAGAGGATTAATTTTTTTCACTTTGTCATATCTTATTAAATTGAAAATTATTAGTACAAAACACCAACAACATTATGAACCACACTTATTTTCACTAATTGCTTAAGTTAATTTATACACGTAAAATATTGCATACGTATTAAAGCTAACCAGTTATACACCACGAAACATACCTTTTTCCCTGTCAAAACAGGATGAACCACTTCTCGAATAACAGAGTTGCGAATCTCAATATTATCGGGAACATGAAGAACATGAATTTTTTTTCTTCCTTGAGACAAGTGAACATTGCATTTTTCTTTCAACATTGAACAACGAATTAAAAGTATTAAGTTGTAGCACAAAACGAAACAATAAAGAAAATTTACTTCTAACATGCACAACAACCCAGAATCACACATTAAAGGATTAGGGTATAAAATCGTTCGGGGATTTTTAAAACTTAACTTACGGGATGCTTCTGAATGTTTTCCTCCAAAACGGACTTGTCTATTTCCGTCATCAGAGAAACAAAACCGATCCCACTGTTTCCTGAATCACCCGAATATACAAACCGTTTTTCGTTGTAGTTTGGACGGACACCAATTCGATTTTTGATCTGAGAACTTCTTCTCATCACGTATAAATAAAATCGAGAAACAATTTTGAATAGGTTGAAAAACACAAAACCCTTCCGTTTTCTGAGATTAGAAATTTTGAAACCAGAAAGGAGGTTAAAGTCAACATTTATTCGGGAGAGATAATCATTGACACTTCCAACCAATCAGATTTAATTGTTATTAACACGTGTAAAAACCGGCTCCATTAGCTTAACACGTTTCCCACGATTTTCCCCCAATCTATGACTCTTGATGTTTAAAACAATCTACAATATTCAATAAAATAGAAACGAATGGTCTCACAAATTATTTAGTTATTACTTTTTAATAAATTAACTTCTTTATTATTATGTTTTTTACTAATCTGTCTTAACTTCTTTTTTTTCATATACTTGAATAATACTCTGCAATATTATGTGTAACATTTGTAAACAAAATTTATAATTTATTTGTTTAAAATTTATTCATGTGTTATATTATATTATCAGTTTTAAAAATTGACTTTCCTAACTGTAAAAAAGTAGAATTGCTTGTGATGAAATTATTATTTGAGAATGACCCTATTTATACAAAATTACAAGAGGTCTATTTAAGCATGCTATATTAGATAATGAAAACGGTTATTAAAGTTGTGCACAAGTAATGTAACACATAAATCAAGATGGTCAAAGGTAAGCAGTCAATAAATTAAGTATGATTTCTGTTAGAATATTGTTTATATTTTATATTTCCTATATTTTATTCCTATTCTAGATTATTTCTATTTTATTATGTATTAGCGTTTCCCATTTAGTTTGGATTATAGTCTATATAAAGGGTTCTCCCCTATTGTATTTTACACATCAATCAATAATATTATCTACAATATTTCTATCATGGTATCAGAGCCACAATCAATCATTGGCTAGATTTTAAATAGTTTTACGCTTTGCCCACTCATCGATTTATGATTATGATGGGTTGGCAAGGCGATCCAATTATTAGCTTCCGCATAATAGCGTCATCCACCATCCGACGCGTCATCCGTCATCCGGCACGTCATCCATCATCCGCGCATCATCTGTCATCCGCGTGTCGTCCAGCATCCAGTATCCAGATTCGTCATCCACCTATTTATATCACGTATCTTCAAGTGTCTCACAACACGTATCTACAAGTGCCTCACGACACCTATCTACAAGTGCCTCAAAGCACCTATTTACAAGTGCCTCACGACACCTATCTACTAGTGTCTCACGACGCCTATCTACAAGTACCTTACGGCGCCTATCTACAAGTGTCTCACAACGCCTATCATTAAGTGCCTCACAGCACCTATCATCAAGTGCCTCGCAACACCTATCATCAAGTGCCTCACAACACCTACCTATATCTACAAGTGTGTTAGGGCACCTATATCCATCTACCATATCAACCGTCTCATATTCAAGATACTTAATATATTCAA
>JAYMTP010008336.1:0-10159 GCA_036897365.1 Geranium brycei
TTGATACTTAGGGGACCTCTCAGATTGATTTTGTACTTAAGGAGTTCATCTGAGACTCGCGTATAGATAAGGGAAGTTATCTGAAATTTTCCCAAGAATTAAACACTACTCACTAGTCGGGGAGCATTTCGACATAAGCATGTAGATGCTTTTGCACGAATCTGAGATATGGCTGCAGCTTTGGTAATAATAATGTAGGGGAAACCCAAGAGGTTAATGTAACCAAAGCTTTCTCAGACGCCTCACAAACTAAGTTTCTGTCTTGGGAACAAGCTGCAGAAGCTGTATTTATGATATTGGATCAAATATACATATATACATACATATGTTCACATTCAATGGAAAATGCCTTCAACTTCAAAAACAAGAAAGACATATTTGGAAGGAAACTAAATTACCAGAGGGTCCATAGAATCGATTATATGGTCATTATATGCATAGAAAATGTCTGAAGATTTCATGATTGCAATTTAACAAACAACACTGATTGGATTCTTAAGAGACCTAACTACGAGTGGAGTCGCATCAGCCCTATAATAACAATACCATTAATAGATCATGTTAAATATATATAAGCCTTAAACATCCAAGTTCTTATTTATTGAATAAAAACATAGTCTAGCACAGCAATGAGAACATTTCTCTCAAAATAAGAGCATGCATTATCACAGAGAACAATTAGCTAAGAACCTCTGAACCACACAATGTACAAGCAGAAGCAGTCATCATCATACTGGTTAGTTCTTTATTTATATCCCTTCTTCTCTAATCAACCGGGCCTTTCTTCATCTTCCTAATCCTTCATATGATCAAAAGCAAAACTAGCATGTCACTTGAACTTAATCACAAACATGGACATCATTTTCTTGTAAATAGAACTTGATATCTCAAAAATCAAATCAAATGATGTGCTCCTGCAGGTTAGTCCACAACCTATAACCACAACATAATGTATATGTGCAGAAAAAAAATGAAATTGAATAAAGCCCTAAATTTCATGAATCAGTAGATTAATGCAATGATCACCGTAATGTCGTCAATCTCGCCTCCGGCGAAATCAACAAAACCGGACTTGTGAGCATTCAATTCGAAGGGGATGCAAAACTCTACATCCTAGGAATTTTCCAGAGCAATCTCTGCAATTCGCTGAGCCAATTGCTCTGAGTCAAGCTCGATTCCTTCCTCCTCCATGAGGTCCAGCAAAACCTCGATCTCCGATGGGTAAACAGGCGCTCGGTGTTCCCCAACTAAAAGGGGCAGTTGAATAGGCGCTGCTGGGGCCTGTTCAACATACTTATATATTTTTGGGGCCTTTTTGGTTCGCTTAATGGTAGGGACGCCCTACTCGGGTTTTGAAAACAAACTGAAAGGTAAATTACCAACAACAAGAAATTTTAGTAATTAGCAAGCATATGCCAAATGCAACGAGCACATTGAGGATAACCAGTGCCGCCAACCTACTGTAGCTGAGATGATCGAAAAAACCTTACTTGCGCTCCCTTGCATCTGCTCCAACCACTCTAGCGTCTCTTGTTTTGCGTAGAAACCTCACCTGGACAAAGTAGGGAACACCGAAAATTGGGACCAATACAAGCAAGGTAACAAAGAAGAATACCATCTGAATGCATGGGGCTCTGTTAACTTGAAACAATGCGTAAAGGGCACCCAGCACTGCATCGAGGTAGACACCCTCGATACCTAGGAGTATGATTAACACAGATATTTAGATTAGGCATCGTGGATCGGGTTTTGAACCGTGTGTTTAACATTCACAACGGCCATTGTGGGTAAGATGATATACTGAGAAAAAATACAAGTTAAAGAAAATAGATTAAATAACACCACATTAACTGAGTAAAATAGATAAATCTATAATTATAAACTATATATAATCTATCCTACATTATAATTGTTATGCGCCCGAAAGGACGCCGTACCGACGCATTTCGCCCATAACTTGTTGGTTTATTACTCGTCCTTGTGCTTAATTGTGACGTTCTTGAGAACTTTTGATGCTGCGAGTATTTTGTGGATCTTATTGTAGGAGCGGGAAATAGACCCTTAGTGCAGATAGCCGGATTGGGTCGGATTGGGGCGTAAGTCAATGGGTTTAAAGTGCCCCTCCGTTGGAGCTCCCGGAGCCAAGAACGGAGGTGGCCACCCTCTCCGTTTCACCTCCATGTTGGTGGAACCATAGGAGTGAGCTCGTGAGAGTTCCTCCGATTCGGAACCGGAATGGAGGTGAAGTCGGAAGCCCTCCGTCCGATTCGCTATTCGAAAGAGACGGAGGCTTGGAAGACAAGGCGCAGGAGATGACTTCGAGTGCAAGTAAAGGGGCAGAGACCTAATCCTTTGGCTAATCCGGACCGGATGTTCCAAAGGATTAGCCCGCAAGAGAGCATATCCGCTCTAGTATCCGGACCGGATATCAGACCGGATTACCAGGCTCGAGGTGGTATCCGCCGCCATATCCGGTCCGGATACTCCACCGGATATGGCCCAACTGCCAGCGTCTCCGATCCGTTATCCTCTCTAACCGACAGATGCCTAATGTTTTTTTTACAAAATTGGTCAAAATAGAATAGTCAAGATCACAATACTTGCCATATAATTTGTACACTACGGAAAATCAATATCCTGATCCAATCAAAGTGAAGTCATGATCACAAAACTCGCTCCAAACTCGACATGTTATCATTCTTAATGACATCACTACGAAAATAGTAAAAAAATGTATAAGAAGAGAATTGTTTTATCAGCAATAGCCGTATACAAGTGTATAAAACTGAAAAATAGAACACAAACTTTTGGATGCTAGATTTTACTGAAAACATATACTTCCAAGTTCCAAGTCCACAACAAGTATAAGAAAATAATTGCCCCAAATTTAGGAATGGCAACGGGCCGGGTTTGGGTCGGGTTTAACCAAATCCGCACTCAAACCCGTTCACCGTGAGCGGGTGCCCGACCCGCAAAAAACCTATCGGGTACGAGTTTTATTTGTAACCCGAAACCCGACCCAAAAATTCAAATATTAATTCAATTAACAATTTTTTTTTACAATACAACTACAAAAGTTAATATAAATTTATGTTACATTATATTAATTTACTTTTTTTGAGTGAGTTGGTAATTAAAATTTAGTTTTATTTTTTATTTTTTTGTTATAAAAAATTAATAAAAATGTAAATTATATTACATAATATTAATATATAAACTATTATTATTTTAAATTCGTACGGGTGTGGGTCGAAATGGGATCGGGTATAGGTCAACCCGTACCCGACCCGCACCCGCACCCGCTCAAAAACCCGTTCATAAAACCCGAACCTGACCTAAACCCGCAAAACATTGGGTTTCACCCGTTCCGAACGGAACAGGTTCATCAGGTACCTGTCGGATTCAGATTTTTTTGCCATCCCTACCCAAATTGGAGAATAAATTATTTACAGTCTTTCCCTCTACTTCTACTGATCAGTAGAGAAAGTCTTACTTATCATTGTCCAGAAATTATGACAACTTCCTACCATCCCATGTAATGAATCTCCAAAATTTGAATGGGGCCGACAATTTAAGTAATTAAGCACACACCTTCACATTTCTTGCGGCTGCTTCTGATAGGATCAGGACTTCACATTTTTTTAACTTATGTAGGAAAATTTTACGACGAAACGAGTTGGGGATTTAAGTCGGCATGCAAAAATTATTAAAGGCTATGAGTGAAGTGGCGAAGTCTCATGTAATAACCATTAAGTCGTTGGTTCTAATCCTTGTGTCAGAACTTTGATTAAATTATATCTTATAAAAATCACATGAACATAAACGTATATTAGCTTGTAATTTTAACAGTCAAAATTCTATAGAGGTTTTAGTTTATACGCCTCAATCTCGGGATCAAATCACTGAGTATCTCAGGTTCGATGGAATATGGAAATTGAGCCTCGTGTTTCCTTTTTCCCCCTCTATCCCCGACTTGTTTTAAATTATGTAACATAATCAAAAACATTAAACGAACCTTCTTTTGGAGGGATTTTACACAATCATATGTTTCTTTTAGGAGCTTCACCGTCTGTAGAACATAATTATCAGTTTGAGTCCAAAACAATCGGTGTAATAAGGGAAAAGCACAGATAAAAATATCTAACTATACACATTTTCCACTTAACTAAACTAAACTAAGATTTTGGTCATCCAGCTCAAGTTTCATAAATTTTCACATGTTAAGTTGTTGGGGGAAATGTTGAGTTTTAAAGTGAAAAGTCTAAAATGCCCTTTGACTAAAAATCTAATTTTCAGACCCAAAAAATTGAATTTTTCGGTATGCAATTTAGATTTTTACCCAAAGGCATTTTAGCCTTTTCACTTTCAAAATTAAACATTTTCAACTTAAAAACTTAACATGGAAGTGGAAAAAGTGTATAGTTGAGTGTATTTATCTATACTTTTCCCTAATAAGAATAAGAATCTGAATCAAACATATAATTCGTCATCAATGTGTGATTGCATTTCTGAGCACGGGCGTTCTTTGATATGAACTAGACCAATTTTATCGCTCATCCCGCAACCCCGGTACATGAGACGAAGAAGAGAAGCAGAAATACAAAACCTACTTGCATTATTGGAGTTTCTGTAGGAATTCAAAATGTACCATGTAGCGTGAACGCTCAGTAGCACTTTAAAGATCACTGCTTGCTCCGGTTGTGATATGTTCTTTTCCAAATATAAGCTCTTAGGATACCCGTCCTCTTATACATACATTGAGTCGGGCCAATAACTACTTCTTGCTAACTGATGTCTCGTCACTTGAAGGAAGCTGAGTTATAACCATTTCCAAAGCAGACCTGCGTGGCACAATCTTCGCCTTGTGAATTGGATGAGCACCCTTAATTTATTTTTCGATTAATCTCTAATTGGTTCTCAAAAGGCCCTCTCCGCTCGACTAGTGCCTAGCAATTTTTAGAACACTAATCATAATCAAGTTTCAGACAAAAAAGTAGTGAAGGAAAAGAAAATGTGTTCCAAAAATAGATATATTGGGTCAAAAGTCATGAACTATTAAGTCCCACATCATTAAGATGTGGATACATCCTTTAGTTCTTGCAACATATTCAGGACATAGGGTCCTATGGACGTGCAAGGCCTCACGACTTACACGTGAGGAGGGATATTAAGTCCCAAGTCGATAAGACGTGAATCCATTAACTATTTTAAATAATAAATAATAAATTTGAGTCTCCACTTTTAATCTTGAGCTTTTAAATGAGTCGGACATTAATGTGGCCTCCTATCATCTGAACAACATGGTATTAGTACTCAAAAAGCAATAAAGGTTCATAGAAAACGTTGAGTGGTCCAAATCACCAAGAATAAAGAACACACTTGTACTAATAGTTCTAGCTCGAGAATCATATTACGTATCCTATAATAGCATGACGGAAGATATGCATACCTTCTTTGAATCTTCTGGGAGGAACATTGTTTTCCTCTCTGTGCCCATAAGTATTTTGTCATTTGCAAACTCCATTTGCACTGCAGATATCTTTAATTGCAACATTAATCAATATTATTCCCTGTATTAGGTTTTCAAGAATTTTCTTTCGGGACTTCCCATTTCAAGACATTTCCTTGCGGGATTTTCCATTTCGGTACTTCTCATTTTGGGACTTTCACGCAATACATTTCATTTTGGAAAAGTTTATTTCCAAACTTCTTCATTTCATTTGGGACATTTTCTTTCGAGACTTTCCGTTTCAGGATTTTTCATTCCGTGACATTTCGTTTGGGACATTTTATTTTGTTTCATGTCATTCGAGAAATTTTATTTTGGGACATTTACTTTCGGGACTTCTTATTTTGGGACCTTCCATTTCTGTGACTTCTCATTTCGGGACATACTTCAACTCGAGGTTTTTTCGGGACTTTACATTTCTAGATTTTTCATTCAGAGACTTCTCATTTGGAGAGGAATCGCGAACCAGAGAAAAGAGAGAATTTGAATTGTCTTTTAAATCGAATAAAGGCCACGGCCCATGGAAACTAAGAAGAAAGGGCCCAAGACTTTGTGGGGTAAGGTCTTCTCAACTACGGCCCAATCCATAAATATTTTATTTTTGTTTTAAATCAATTGTATGAAATTGCATCATATTTTGCTTATTAAAAAATCACTCTGCGATAAGGTATTAAAAATCGATTTTTTCTTTTTAAGATTCGAAGATGTATAAGAAGCCATTATAGTTGAAGTTGAAGCAGTTGAGAGAAAAAAAACATGGTGAGCAATATCCTTCACCACCAATCTCTCCCTCCAAGCCCAACCCTTAATTTCTCGAAATTTAGACAAAGATGTTCACTCCCACCACACAGTAGCTTCCGGAGAAGAAGCCAATACATTGTCTGCGTCAGCAAAAGTGTCGACGATACCAAGCCCAAACGAAGCTCCGATGACTACCACGCCACTCTCCGGGCTCTCAACTCCAAGGGTCGTCGCGCCGCCAGAAAATCTCTCGGCCAGGTCTCGTTATTTTCCCATTCACCCAAGTTCAGCTCTCTGGGGCATTTCGTCGAACATGTGGTGGGCACTTTTTTATTGGTTTGTTTCGGAGCTGGTTTTGACTATTTGGCCTGGTGCTGGGTGTTGTTTGCAGCATTATATGCTGAATTCTGAAATCAATGAGCATCTTGCGAGTATGGCCGGTGTCGAAGAAGGAGACGTGGTGCTGGAAATTGGACCGGGGACGGGTTCGTTGACGAATGTGCTTCTAAATGCTGGTGCTACTGTCCTTGGTATTGAAAAGGTTGGTCAAATTTGTTATTAGTCGCTTGAATTGAATATTTCTTGAACATGTTCTGTAGGATAGCAAAACACGTAAAGAAGTGTGGGAATAACACAAAACATAATGAACAATGAGTTTATTGAACTAACCTACACAAAACATGCTTCTAGGGTGCGATTTGTTCCATGGTTTTAAGTTGAATTGATTCATGATAGTGTATGTATGGTATCAGTGTGTGTATAATGTGTGCATTTGCTTTCTTTGACTTGAGTATGATGCATATGGCAACAATTATTTCAATTTTACTGTTATGTGTTCTCAATGAATCCATTTGCTACCCAATAGAGTATTTACACTCAAATTTTCAGCACCGTAAATACTTAAACCAAGCATTTCATATTTTTGTTGTTTTTTTCAGAATTTTGGCCAAGTCTTTTGATTGGTTATGATGATATCTCAAAGTTTTCTTTTGGTAGTGAGAATGAATTGCTAAAGTTTCAGGAATGTGTTAGTTAGGAAAAACAGAAAGCATGGAAGTGACTACTTGTTTATAGTTCCAATGTATGTCCATCATTATTGTACATGATCTTCCTGATATTAGGAAATTATGTTGTGCGTTGTTTTGAACTTCAGGATCCACACATGGTTGAATTGGTGAGTGACAGATTCGAGGGCATAGATAGGTTCCAGGTAATTTTTTTAGTGATAACTAGATTATGCGCATTTTCTGACTACTTCTGAATACTGATCCAAACACATTGTCATATTGATAAGAATCACAATTTAAAGCACATAAAATACAGAGAAATAGTTTAGTTGTGACGAGCCTTGTTTGTGAACTGGGCTTGACACCTCTTTCGTACAACTATTTGTGCTCTCTGGCAATACCATAAAATATATAAGAAAAGAAACTTACATGTGTTGAATAAGTGATTGAAGCAGTAGTGCTTACAAAAACTGGTTCAACATTCTATTTGATGCCCCGTTACTGTTAAACTAGCATTGGATAATCATATAAACCTATTTCATGAAATGGCTCGGAATAAATGATAACATATGCATGTCTTACAGATGTCCCAAAATAAGTGTTCAAATTTATTTTTAGTTGGTACATTAGACCATAAGTTAGTTATAACTTGAGTAGTGTGGACATGGGAGTACATGGTGCTGTTGAACTTAAGCTGTTAGCTGAGGATCCAACTGGTATATTAACTCATCACTGAACTCACATTCTTTTGATGTGGGACACTTCAACACTTCCCCTCACATGTAAAACCGACAACGTGAAGGCCTTGCACGTTGACCAAGAATATGTGACTGGTGAGGAAGGACGAATTACTCACAAGCCCAAAGTACCAGACCAAACTCTCATACCAAATTAAACTTACTGCAACCAAAAAGATTTAACAGTAAAAAGATTTAAAGACCCAACTAGTATGTAGTCACTAAACAATCATGTTTTAAAGGAGGGACACTTCAACTGTTTGATATTGATAATAAATTTTATGTGTTATCAGAGCCGGGTTGATATGGCCATGTGGGTATTATTGGTCATATGACATGTTTATTACCTCCCTTTTGGTTTCCGGTCTATATGGATGTGTTTTCTGCTATGAGACATATGTAGAAGTCACCCTACATGTGAGGGGAGCTTTGGAGTTTGAAATACCACATTGAATACAAATAGAAAAAAAGCTTCATGTAAAGGAAAGAACCAAACACAACTATTAAATTTGATCTTTATAGTTGTGGAGTTCGAAGCGATGTACGACGTCTGATTATTAGATTCTACAAATGGAAAGTCCAACACTAAAAATTGATCCTTATTTTGAGACAGAGGGAGTAGCATGTTAAATTTAGTTTAAACATTCACATTTTAATTACTTGGCACCACTTCAACTTTGAATTCCTATCACATGCGGATGTGTTTGATCTATAGATTCACAGCTATGCTGATCTTTTGGTTTGTTATATTACCCTTTTGAAGTGTTTCTACCTACATTTTTAGGTATTGAGAGAGGATTTTGTCAAATGCAATATTCGCTCTCACATGTCCTCGTTGTTGGAAAATATAAACTCGCCTGAAAAAGAATCAAGATATGCAAAAGTAAGACTCTACTTTTGTGAAATTATGCTACTGAAATTTATGTCTTAGAATGCATAAATTTTTATGTAAATGTGGTTTTTATATTTAAATTTCACCTGAAAAGAATCATCTGTCACAAACTACTAAAGCCTTCTCCATTTCATATTATATGTTGCATGTAGACATGGCTTTAACCAACAAGGAGATGTTAGAAATGCTTATGTTTTCTTGTAGTTTTGATTTTAAGATTCTGTATGTAGTTGTATATAGCCAAGAGATGAAATTGTGTTCAACAGTTCAAGTAAGAATGATTGCAATTAGATGTTTATAATATCTTAAAGTAGTGTACGCGACTTTCTTATTTGCAGGTGGTTGCCAATATACCCTTCAATATAAGTAAAGATGTAGTAAAACAACTACTTCCCATGGGTGACATTTTTTCGGAAGTAGTACTATTGCTTCAGGTTAGTTTTGTTGCTGATACACTCCTTGGCTGTTATATAGCCTTCAAAGAAGCTATTCCAGTATATGGTTAAAAATACACTACGATTAGTTTCGGTGTGTTATCTGATCATGTTATTTATTAATGTTAAATGTTGGGGCTGCTTTACATTTTTTCGACCAGTCCTTTTCAATTTATTTTCTTTGTTGAGATATTCTTACCCTACAGGGAACCCCAAACCAAGAACTTTTACTCAACATCCAAATTTGAGCATAATCGTTATAGAGTCCAGTTATGTAGTAATAGCAATTATGGACTGATCAAAATGATTATACCAGCATAATCATAGATTTTTCTTTTAAGCATCTTCTCCTTGTTTCTTGGCAGGCTATGTTTCTTCTGTTTCTGTTCCTTATTTCCATGGAGCTTAACTCTTCTTTTTTCTTATTATTGTAATTTCCTCGTTATTGCAATAAATCTTCAGCTTATCGAAAAAAAAATAATCATAGATTTTTCTCGTTCCAGCATAACACCACATAACAAGAACCTTTTCTCATAATCAAATACTGCTTTTTATAAATTTATTGCTGATAAAAAAGGGGTAATTTCACTTAGGTCATCACAAAAGTTTGTAGTCTCACTTAAGTCACCAAAATTCTAATTTAATTTGTGAGGTCACCAAAAAAAAACTTTTGTCTCATTGTTATTAACTCATTGCAAAATCGATGGGCTTGGTGTGAAATCGAGGAGCTCGGGTGTCGAAATTGACGAGGGTTTGGATGAATCGACGATGATTTGACAAAATCGACAAGGTTTTGTTGAAATCGACCATGGTTTGGAAGAAATCAGTGAGGGTTTCGC
>JAYMTP010008337.1:0-10158 GCA_036897365.1 Geranium brycei
AAGATTACATATTACTGCTATCAAAACACGTTTCAGACTCGAAACACGTTTCATACTATCAAATATTCGAATTTACCAATTTTCCAGAAACCCTAAATTATTGGTTGGTTAAATTCAAGAAACCAAAATCGCGAGATTTGTTGATTATTGTTGAGAAATCACGAAGAACAATCAACAAGAACAATCACGAAGAATCACAAAATTGACAAGAGTAAATTCAATTTCCGACGATCGATTGTTGAATATTGATCAGTTGATGAATCAGTATTGTTGATGCAGAATCGAGACCAATTGTTGCATAATCGCAATCAGTTGCTCCAGAATCGCGTGCAAAATCGCCATCAATCGCGTGCAGAATCGCGAACTGAGAAAATTTTCTGCGCAGAATTTGTGAGGGAAGAATGACAGATTTGCCCTTTAGCATGTTTAATGAATTAATTTTCAGCATAAATTACTTATTAACCACAACCATTGATGAGATTTAATCCTACGGTTGACATCTATTCCTATTTTCCTATTTGAATGTTGGTTTCCAGCGGAGTGCATCCCTATAATATAATCTAGTTCACACAAATAAATCAATGCATACTTTTTGTTATTTAATACACTGTGGTATTTGGAGTAATTATCACATACCGTCTCTTTCTGGTTGTCAGTATTTTGTGTCGATTGTGAAATTAATATTATTTATTTTATAAAAAATTTAAAATATATATTTTAAATACAATGGTGTTTTCGTCATTTTCAAAAAAAAGTTAACATAATTTTCAAAAAAAAAATAGAATGAGGTAACTTGAGACTCTTTGTAACTTAAAAAGGCTTCACAAAACACATCTCTATTTCGAGGGATGTAAGTGAAAATCGTGTATACCTAGGTGGAGGTATGCGCACGTCTGCAGTCCTTCAAGCAGCGTTCTTGGTTGTCCGCACTGTAAGTAAGGGCGGCAGACGTCAAGTATGTGCATCCCATATCTTTGGTAACGACCGTGGACTATGTATATGAACGTCGTCTTTATGCCCAAATGGTATAGTGATATATTAGGGTAAATGACACTTTCGTACACTTAAGAATCAACGATTTTCACTTTAGTACACCCAAATTTCCTTTTAGCATAATTGTTAGTTTGTGTTGAAAAGACAAAATTAGCCTTCAATACTTTTCAAATTTTTGAAATGATACCCTCATCTCAACCCTCACCTTATAATAACTATAACCCTAATGATAACCATAACCCTAATAATAAATATTAATTTATTAATTTTTTATATTAATAATCATCAATAACTTAAAATATAATAATAATAATAATAATATTATTATTAAATTTATCAAAAACAAATACAAAATAAAAAAATCACAAAAGACCCTCTCCGGAGTCCTTCAATTTAATTTTAGATTTGAGGGTATAATTGGCAGTTCACATTTAATCATTATTTTATTTTTCTGATTTTTTATAAGGGTTAATTTTGTCATTTTTTGAAAATATTAATGGGCTATTCAAAAAACTTAACGGAGCTTACTAAAGTAAAAAAATGATAGTTGGGGCACACACGACGTAAAAAGAAAGTTATGTGTACTAAAGTGTCATTTTTCCTACATATTATTAAAATTTTCATTTTCATATATATTTTTTTTAATACAAAATGAGTTTTTATGTTTTCCCCAAGTTTTACAACCCTGGTCACAAAAGTGATATATTGAAAAGTGGCACAACAAAATATTAAAATTTAACCGCAAAACCCCACGTCAAATGCAAGTAATTCGATTAATTGATACGAGGGCGTTAGAATTCTTAACTCTTGTAGACCTCTTCAAGTTCTTCGTGCTTTTTATAGAATATAAAACGTTTCCTACGAGATCCGTCTCATAGCTTGGTTACGATTTAGGGGCATGTGAGTTATGTGCCTGCCACGCACATTAGTATGAATTTGAACTCACCCAAATCATATTTGAATTGCGTACGTACTTCGCTTGAATGGAGATCAAAGCATACATAGTTCGCCTCGTACCCAAAAGATCGTTTTGGGAACAATACAAAGCTCCTTTTGGACTTTATATAATATGGATTTTGCCAAAACTAGTTTCGGATGTACCTTAAAATTTATATTTTCCGAAAACTCGAACTCTCTCATATATATTAATGATTTTAAAGTTATGCCCATCACAGTTATAGAGAATCAACGAGATCACAATATGATTATATTCATAAAAACACATATATAAAGAGAAGCATCATCTAATGCTAATAATCACTAAACACCCAACATATAAATAAAGAGAAGCATCTAATGCCCTATAATTATCTATAAACTTTCAAGTGGATAACATGATTAGTGGCCATCTGACATATATACAAACTGTGATCTCAATTTCATCTCTTACAACATAGGGTTGCACATATTGAAAACCTCTCATCTTTTTTTTTTGGAATAGTTTTCAGCCTATTTTCCTACAAACTCATAGCTCTTATATATATATATAGAACAAGCAACGGACAACTCTCTCTGAGAGTAAAAACAAAAAAACTCATCAGAAATTGTGTCTTGTTCCACCTGAATTGAAAATAGAGCACCAATCCTACTTGCTAGAATGAGTTTATGGAAAATACAAAAGACTAAACTATAAACATATGAATATCCATATTTACAGACTAGAAAACCTAACTTCATATCTGGTACCCATAGTCTATCTAATATGGCATTTATATATGTTCATATATAGAGCCAAACTTCCCCAAAACTGATTTTCTTTTCATCATAATTGAAAACCCACATCCAAAAATGTCCCTCATTTCTGGCTTCTGGCTCGTTTTTTTTCATTGATGATTCTGCAAACCTCCCCCTCAAGCAGTCAAGTCAATGCAGTGATCCATCAAGCATTTACCAAATCCAAATGCAGACTTGAGTGATGCCTATCTAATTGAAGTTGGATCAATTGATGATATCGATCTCTCCCTCCTCAGCATCATCAACGGGCTCCTCAACACTTTTGGGTGGTGGTACTGGTTCGTCTTCATCATCTTCTTCATCGTCAACCTTCATGTACAATCCTAATTGCTCCAAGGGATTACCGCTTCCCTGGAGTTTGAAACTACCCAGCATCTCTAGAGAAAGATCCAGGCTGGCTTCCTCCATAAAACTTGGTAAGTCGTCACCATTGCTAGTAGCTTGGAGCATTTCTAGATCTTTCAAGAACCGGATGTTTTCATTGATTTCTACCGCCTTCTCCATCTGCAAATACCCAGAAAATTGTGTGAGTGGCAATCAACATATGCTATCTTTCTAGTTCTGCCAGATATGAATGTGTCAACTTTACCTCTTCCAACTTCTGACGGGCAGCTTCTCTCTCTAGCTCCCTCTTCTTTCTAGCTTCGGCTGCAGCTTTTGCTTCTGCTTTCTTTCGAGCCTCTTCTGCTGCTTTTGCTTCTGCTTGCAGCCGCGCTTTTTCTGTTCATAAAGAGAGAATAACCCAATATTATACACAGAACTTCATTTAATTAATCAAAACTCAAAGATAAATAGATGGATGTGTAGTGCAAAGACAAACCTTCTCTTTGCAGCCTTTCTAGTTCCTCCCTCTCCTTCCGTAGTTTCTCAGGATCCCGCTTCTCACCCTGAAACCATGTAAGATGCAAAAATTTTATATAAACATAAAAATGATGCGAACAGCACACTGTTTCTATTGGTAGTAAAAACCACTGCACTGGTTACTAACCTTTTCAAGTGCCTTTTCATGAGCTTTAAGAATTGTGTCAGCAAAACGGTTTTTCAATAAAGCTGTACGGTAAAGCTTTTCGGAGGGAGCATTCTCTCCTAAAATGTTACAGTAGATGAGTGAAATGGTAAAGGACTAACAGCGGATAGCTTTTTCCGTTATGTTCACATACTTACCCTCCTGATTATCATCTACTTTAGCAGAATTTGGCTTGGATTGGGCGTTCAGCTCAATTTCACTTATTCCCCCGTTTGTATACTCTGCAGAATACATGTAAAACAGAGATACATGAGAACACAAACCTAATCTAATTATATTGAGGGAGGAACCAACACAACTACTGAGTAAGTGAAAAAAAACAATACAAATGGACTAACTTACTATCTATCATGTCTGGACCATTTATAACACTCTGCTTTTGCTGGAAATTTGCACCCGCATCCAAGTTCTCCTAGCGAAATACAAAAACATGATGCCAAATAATGTTAACTACCCATCACTTTCCTTGGCATATGTGAGATCATTGAGGGAGGCCTTAACACAGATAAAGGCCATATCACTTCAGTCCGGATAAAGCCTCCATGAAGTAAGATGACTAATATACCTCTTTTAGTGTAGCTTTATCACCATCGGATTCACTTTCAGATGAACTACTCGAGTCTGAATCTGAATAGAATATTCAGAATATCACAAACGGTAAATGAGATGCTCAATATTTATGCAATGAAAACATCTTAAAGAGAGATAATTGTGATAACATGAAAAGTCAGAACTATTTAATATTTTTGGAACATTGAAGAAAATATTTAGTGATCAAGTAGGCAGCCTGAGTGTGCAAAGCTTAACCATCTAGACTACTGCATTCACAATCCAGCTTGGGAAATTATGCTGTATAAAACAGAGGAAATGAAACCTTTGGTTGAGTCCAAACAAACTCGTGCACATTGTTCAGCTAACAATCAAACCCAACAACCAAAGGATATAAGAAAAATATAAAGAATATTTGACACGGAGATATAGCCAGTCGACTATGTAATGATTGTTCACAAGCAATAGCAATATTGTAAAAACTGCTAGGCGCTAGTCAGTTGGATAGGGCTTTCTAGGGACTAATCGGGGATTAGTCGGAAAATAAATCGGATTAAAGGATTAATCGGGGACTAGTCGGGGATTTTTACAACATTGCGCAATAGGACTACAAAAAATATATGTCCAGTGTACCAGATTGTCTGGCCTGGATATAAACAAACAAATTAGAATAACCAAAAGCACGTGTCTTTTGAGGTTATGCTAGTCACTTGATAACATTTGAGCTCAGGTACAAAGAGATATTAGAAGTCAAGTACAGTCAGAAAGATGTGCCAAGGCTGAATATGTCCCACCATAAATAAGGATAATCAAGGCATACCGTTTATAAAAAACCAAAAAAAAAGTAGTCATGATGACAAATCACGGGAGGGCTAGAAGTATTAAATTGAGATACATCAACATGTGCCGACATAAACCATATATTGTGAACAGCCAAATTCCTGGCTTATATTTTCCGCACCCCATAAAATAAGAAACAAACTCTGAAACAACAAAAAAAGCAGATAAAGGGTTCGCAGAATACAAACCACTTGATGAAGAGCTTGAATCTCTACTGGGACTACTAGAAATGCTGCATCTACTGTTCCCCAATACAATATCTTTCTCTATCTCTATGGGAGGATAGCTCGAAATAGGAGGATCATCTCCACCAACAATATCTACATCTTCATCGTCATCGTCATCTACTGGTGCATCATTTCCGGAAAACAAAAATAGACATAAATTGTTAACTGGAACAATGCAAGTAACCACCACGAGTTTCACACAATCACTAGTGAAGCATTAGAATTAGAAAATACCTTTGTGAGGTTGCAATGACAAGTTGCTAAGACCCGATTCATTACAAAGCTGCAAGGAAAAGAATTTCATGCATGAGATAAAATTGCATGTAATAAGAGGTCAGAAAAGCAAACAAAATGAGAAGGAAAGAGAGACCTCCATCTCACAAGGTTCAGCTTTTGCCTGGTTTTTCTGTTTCTCCAGCAAGTAGTCATCTAATAGCTTCTGTAATTTGAACAAGGTCTCATCACTGAGAGCATGGATATCAATCTCAACTTCATCATTACTACCCTGAACTGCAACAGAACTCTGCTCTTTAAGGACATCCAAAATGCTGTTAGGATATATTCCCTGCATAGCCTCCAATTCAAGACTAATTTTATGCTTATCCTCATTAGTCATGATCCATTTAGGATGCTCTGATTTGACTCTGTTTATTACAGGCATTAGTTTCTTCTTCAATGGAGGGATTTGTGTAGGAATTTTAGTTTCAAAATGAGCAGCCGATCTTGAAGGTGCAGAATGTGTTTCACCGTCTCCTGGAAGCTTTTTTTCTATAGACTTCCATCTCCCTTCAAAAAACTTGCTTAGTGTCCCAGCCATGAAATGATAATCATTTCCACGAGGATTGTATGCCATTGCATTTGAGAAAGTAAGCCGCACGTCTGCAGCATATTCCAATGGGCTAGAGTATTGACCCAAACTTAAGTTGCTCTTCACTGTACTCAAATCCATTGGATGCTTAATGATAGTGAAGTAATCAGGAATATTCAACTTCACCGGATCCACTGGAGTGTTGAAAGCATAACCAAACTTATGGCCCATCAACCGCTTTAGCAACGCCTCACACTGTTTCATTAACAGTGCATTCTCAAAGGTTGCTGGGACTGCCCTTTTATGGGGTTCAATATGCGGAATCACGCCCCTTTTTGTGTGCTTTCCATTCCGCCCTGGAGGTGCTGGTTTCTTCCCCTGAGGAGCAGAAACGGCAGAGGACCTATGGGAGTAATGTGGAGCAGTCCTCATCAACCCATCACTGCAACTCCTAACATCACAAGAAGGGGATACAACACCACCAGACAGAGAAGCAATCTTTTTCTGAAAGGCCCTGACTTGTTCAAGTTCAAATTCTAGCCTTGATTTAAAATCTCTCTTTTGAGATGAGGATATCTTTGACAATGACAAAACACGCACTGGGACATCAAAACTATCATAACCATCCGAACTAATCTTTATCCTTTTATGGGTATTTGCATCCCCAGAAACAGTCATTTCAGTGTCAACTCGCCCCGAGCTACCAAACCATTCTGATTCACCCACGATATCAACCTCATCATGCCCGAACTCTGCAACAGTCTTGGCAGAATGCCCTCTCGAGTGCTTCCTAGATTTCTTTGTCATTTGTGTGCGCAAAAACTTCCTTGGTTCCTTCTGCCCACTGAAATCTATAGGAAAAGTGGGCGCCATAACAGTATCTTCCAAATGTCGCACATACCAACTGCAACAATTGCCAAGTTTGTATCAATTTCCAGACTCCACCTAACAATTAAACTCCAGAACTTAAAATTCTCAAATCTAAATCCTTCGATTCCAGAACACAGGGCACACGATTACCGCCAATTCCAGTCCAAAAACAATTCCAAAATTTAGGTTTTTTCAGAACACTCGCAGCAATCTACAAGGACGACAACGATTCCACCAACAAATCAAACGAACCTCGAAATCTTCCACATCTAAAACATTCAGCCCAGCCAATATCAAATTCAACAATGCGCAACCATTCCCTCTACAAATCAAAAACCTCTCCGAATCTGGCAATTCGATAACAAAATTTGCACCAAAAGAAATCCAATAACCTGTTGGCCGAGATCGAACCCGGCCAAAACAGAAACCCTAGGTCCAAACACAAATGCGCGCGCGCGAGAGAGAGCGAGAGCAAGAACCAGAAATCACACAATGCGCAAAGAAACTCGATTACAGTCAGCGAAACTGAAACCAGAATCCAGATTCAGAGACCATCCACAGTCGAATCGGTAACGAAGAAGAGACCTTTGAATTTTGAAACCCTAGCTCGCGCCAACAAGCCAAGTCCACTGCGAAGAGAGGGACAAATTCTGAACGTATACGGAAGGTAAAAATAAAATCGAGAGGAAATTGCACAAATCAAAAATCGGGCCTCGGTCTTCTATTTATAGGCCCGGTGGCCTCCTTGCCCGCCGCCGAAGAGGAATCCCAGCCGTTCGTTTCTAGACGACGCGTGATCTGACGGCTCGTATCGTATTTTCGTTTTGCCGCATCAGATCTGGATCCAACGACCGTGATGGGGACGCGTTACAGCGTATTTTCGACCTACCGTGTTGATTAACTTTACCTTGAGTCGGTCTACTATTATAAATAAATAAAAATTAAAGATAATTGCAAATACCCACCATACAATTATTTTATGTGTTTTTTTAAAATTAATTATTTTATATGTTAAAATGGATTATCATAAACAATTTTTTATAAATACCCTTAATTTATTGGGATATCAATTTAAAAATTAATTAAATTCCAAGCAACCAATCATGATTCATGTGTTTCTAGATTGATAAAGAGAAAATATTTTAACTTTGGTTGTAAAAATAAGTGATTAAATTGAGTACTTTTAAAATTGTAAAACGTTCATGGTTCATTTGTGGTGTTCCGTGTTCGTTTATTTAGAGGCCTCTTTTTTTTAAATTTATTGCTCTGTATTTTTTTAAGAAGTATTTATTTATGCTATTTTTCTTTCCTACCGATAATAAAAGCATGCATTTAAAATCATATAATTAAGGTTATTACCTATGATAATATAATGCTCTAAAACTCTTTATTCATCTACATGAACCTAAATTAATCCAAAAATATTATATATAATTAATGTTATTACCAATGACAATAGAATGCTCTAAAACTCTTTATTCATCTACATGAACCTAAATTAATCCAAAAATATTATAAATGTTTAAAGATATATTTGTAGTTTACCAAACAATTTGTCATCTTCTTATTTTTTTTTAAAATGACCATATATGGATTTATCATTAGAGTAGTTAAACAATATTATCCTAGTTGGTCTAAATAATGAATTAAAATATACATTAAATAAATAAATTGAAAGGAAGGGAAAGGAAAAGAAAGGAAAGGAACGATTTGGAATTTTGTTTCTAATTATTTCTCATATAATTAATTACAAACACCCACGACATCAAATAATAAATAATGCTACTTGTGCTATATGGAAAGAAACAAACATAATACCTGAAAAAAATAATTAACACAAAACAAATTAGATGTTATCTTTTATTTTGCTATGGCGGTCATGAGATTGCAAGAGACATGTCGTTGTACTAATTTTTGTTTTGCTAGTTGTCTTTGTAATTTCATGGCTCATGACTTAGCCATGTATGCTTTAACTATCAGTAACTGAATGGTACGGAGTCTGTCCCACCACCTGGTCCTTTGGCTATCTAGTGTAATGTCAGGTTAGTTTGTTTTACAATTTAATAATATGTCATCGTTTTCCTCAAAAAAATTAGATGCTTGATAAATAAACTTAAAACATTTTCTACCGTCCAATGAGTTAGAGCATGTGTGAAACTGCTAAACTTAAAAACTAAACAACAAACAAAATGCGATGAGACTATTTTATTAACTTACCGCCACGTGCGGAGTTAGTCTATAAGTGTAAATCATGAATCAAACGAACATACATGCATGATAAAAAACAAATAAATTTCACTATGCAAACAGATTCAAAATAATACTTTAATTTTATTGAGAATAATCATTCAATATGAAGAGTTATAAATAAATATTACATAACCTGGAATCGGTACGAGATCGGTTGATGGAGACGGAGTTGACTTTTGTTGAGGCACGATTAGACGGCTTTCTTTAATACAATTATTGTTTCGTATGAACAAATTGCTCCCATAATACAACGACGAACGGATACCAGAGGATCTGATTTGAACTAGTTCTATCTAATTATCCAAAAGTCTAATATGCCCCTAACTTTTAACATAAATTAGTTATTCAAAAGTGAGCAAAATTGTCATTTCACAAACTCTACAACAGAGTTTATAATATCGATAATAGTTTCCATTTAAGTGACTTATAAAGTTTTTTTTAAAACAAACTTTAAGTATACTGTATACTCATGTGATAATAGGATTTTTACAAGTGCACCTACATGACCAAAAATAAATATAACCGATAATTATAATTAAGAGGTTCTCCGCCTTATATACCTTTGGTTTGCCTATGTCGTGTTGGTAGCTTCTTTTAGGAAGTACAATCTACTGCAGATTCTAGCATATAACCAACTCACATTAATACTTAAGAGTTGGGATGGTTGAACATAGCGACTCGCAATGCGTAGAGTTCGTTATGCATGATCATAGGGGTGTCCATATATAGCCGGAAACCGACAAACCGACCGAAACCGGATAAAATCGGACCGGGAAAAATTGGAACCGGGAAAAACCGGTGCAGCTTCGGTTCTTATTTCACGAAACCGGTGGCAATCGGTTCGGTTTTCGGTTTTGAGA
>JAYMTP010008338.1:0-10158 GCA_036897365.1 Geranium brycei
CATTAACACTTTAATTTGTTAGAGAAATCTCATAATTCTATTTTAGTACGTATTAACTAAATTTTCACGAATAACGTTACAATTAATTCATATTCCAAATGCAAGCGGTCGATACAAACGATAACATTCTAAGTTTCTCACTTAATTAATACATTTTCAAGATAAAAATAGAAATTGTGACCAATGAAGAAAATAATAATTAAACCAAACCACATCGTTTCTCTCCCGCTGTTGCCTTTGAAATTTATCTAACACGCAGACGCGGACAAAGCTAAGAAACGCATTTGCTGACCCAATACAAGTCAGCCTTGTTCTTCTTCTTGTTCTGCAAGCTCCCCAATTCTTGAATCTCTCTCTCTCTCTCTGTTCCTTCTCTCTTACGCTTTCTTCTCTTTTTACCCGCTGTTCATCGACCTTCGAGCTTCTCTATTTTCTTCTTTCTGGGTTTTTGTTAAGCTTCACCACATGGCTGGCCGCTACGATTCTAACCCCTTCGACGAAGATGAAGTCAACCCCTTTTCTGTAAGTTTTGTTCACTTTTGCTGGGTGCGATTTTGTGTTATCTTTTCTGTTTTTGTGTATTTGGGTTTGAATTTGAGCGAATTTGGTTTTGTTCTGATGGTTTATGAGCTAGCAATTATGTATCTGTGTTGGGTTTTAGGGTTTTTTAGTTCTTGGAATTTCTGTGTTTTGGGGGTGTTGCTGAGCACTCATGTTTGTTCTTGGTCAAAATTATCATTTTTACTAAAAGAAGTAACAATTTGTTGAATTTGACTTGCAACTTAGTGAATTAATCGGGGTTTTGATTGCTTCTGAGTTTAGAAGCAAAAGGGATGTTTTGGATTTGGGGATTTTTGGCTCATACAGTTCTTGGCTTTTGGTTGACTTTTGCTTTGTTGTTGCTACTATGGATTTTGATAATTTGTGTTTTGGCATCTGAATTCTTAGATCCCATGAGTTTAATTGCTATGGTTTCAGTTATGGTGGACAATTTTATTTATTGGTCTATTTTCTCAATTGATTGTGCCATAGAATGAATGATCTCTTTTCTGACTATTAGCTCTTAATTTCATTGTATCAGGATCCAGCTGTTCGGAATAAAGCTCCAGCACAGTCAAACTACGGTGGAGGTGCTTTTTACACAACAGTAAGACGATATTGCCTATATATTATCTTTGAAAATTTCCCTTTTCTGGGTAGTAACTTAACTGTAGTATAACGGGATAACAATATCTACATACTGATCAACAACTTAGCAACATCTGCATACCGATCAAAATTGGTACTCTCACTGGATTTGTCCAATCAACTGCTTGAATTGTTGCATAGTTTTTATAAGAAATATTGACTGGTACAATTTGAGTTTAGCTTCTTAATCCTCTGTCTCCTATTTTAAAATTTTCTTACAGTGCTCTATGTTCTCAGAACCCTGGAACAAACTCAAGGCTTTCACCTCTTCCTCATGAACCTGCTGGTTTCAATTATGATGGTGGCGCGACAGTTGATATCCCTCTTGATGCAGCTTCCACGGGACCAAAATCTCAGGTTGGTGAAGAACACGATCCATACTTCCGTTTCTGTGCCCTCTACAATCTTGATCTCAACTTATTTATTTATTTGTTACCTAGATTATTTGATTATGCTTCATACTTACCTGTTTAGATTTAAAATGTAGGATTTGAAAAGGAAAGAAAAAGAACTTCAGGCAAAGGAGGCTGAACTGAGAAAGCGGGAACAGGTATGATGGAGCTACTCTCTGGCATACTTCGCACCATTTATCAAACCAACATTACACTGTTGCAAATTGGTCATGGAAATTGTACTTGAGTTTGTTATGCGAGTTGTTGTGAATATGCTACTAAAACACAGGTCCATGCGTACGAGCGTGAAGGGAGATAAGCCCCACATAAAAGCATGGGAGGGGGAAATTGAACCCACATAGAAAGAAAATGAAAATAATGTCATATATAAATGAAGGAACAAATCCAACTAAGGCTAACATTTTAGTTGTGGAGCCCGACCCGATGTATATGGCCCATTTTTACAATTTCAAAGACAAGCACTCATGTGCAGCTTATCATGGAAAACCACTATTGGAACAATAGCCATAACACAGTTTTACCTTGAACGTGGGTTTTGAGACTTGAACCTTAACAATGATGTTATCATGTTTTTTTGTTGGGTATATTTCATATATTGATGTTGATGTGCATGTGCTATTTGTCTTTATTATACTATATTTTTATGTTTATTTTAATATCATGGCATGACTCCTGATTTGCAATATCCTGTGTTTGTCGAATCGAATTCTCATGAGCTTTGGTCATTTCTTGTGCTATGCAGGAAGTAAAAAGGAAAGAAGATGCAGCAGCTCGAGGTGATTTATACCTGTTTATGTTTGAGTGCAGTTGCCATTTTGTGTTGCAAATTAATCAATAAACTTCTGTCGTTATATGTAAAACAATGTTTTGCCATGCAATTCACAGTTATAGTCTCACCTTTTGTTTTGTAGCTGGAATTGTTCTCGAGGAAAAGAACTGGCCACCTTTTTTCCCTATCATTCATCACGATATTGCTAATGAAATACCAATCCATCTACAGAAGTTGCAGTATCTTGCGTTCTCAACATTTCTAGGTATTGAAGCTTTTCTTGATTGCATTATGCTTTGATGTACAATTTTGCTGCGTGCAGACATTGATGTGTAAATATTTGGCAACATCTGGACATGGCCTGTGAAATTCACTTGGCTTTTGGTTTACTGAACTGCTAATTGTGCTCTTTAATACACGTGTGTGTTTTATAATCATTGTTGTAGGTAAATGGTTTAAATATCCCGTACTTTCTTGTTGTGTATATTTGACATTGATTTATATATACAGTAGTTGGTGGTTTTTCTCGCTGACTCTTCTGTAATAGTCCTTGTTATTGCCAACTGATTTTTATCCTTTGTGATTTTGTTCAATTTGTTGCCTGTTAATTTAACATATCATGAATTGATTGATTGTGGATAATCTGAGTGTAATGTTTGTGATTATCATTGTGCATTCCATTTTTTTTCAGGTCTATTTGTCTGTCTTTTGTGGAATATAGTAGCCACTACCACGGCATGGATCAAAGGGGAACGTAAGTTTTGGAAGACTCTAGTATACTTTCCCTCTATCTCACTTGCGCCTTATAGCATTCTGATACCTTAAACTGCCCGAGGTGATGCTCAATTTTTGGCCTTTTGGTGCAGCTGTCAAAATCTGGTTCCTAGCTGTTATCTACTTCATATCAGGAGTACCAGGAGGCTATGTGTTGTGGTATCGTCCACTTTATCGTGCATTTAGGTACTTCAGTCTCCCATTTTTTCCTGTTTTTAATTGATATAACTCGACATAATCCTCAAATTGAAAGAGAAGCGTGTGAACTATATACTACTTTTGTTAGGTGGCCAACTATAAGCATGACACCACCAGTACGGTTTTCAAATTATTTAAGCTAGAAATTGCTGGCAGTGAAGTGCCCCTATAAAAAAAGGATATTAGACTTCTTGTTATCGGTGTTGAAGATGAATTGTCATTGCCTTTATTCACAATTCTTTTCTCCTATGGTGCTTTAGAAGTTAAAAATAAATACTGACAACGAACATGTTGATGCTCAAACATAAAGTTTGTTGAGCTAATTGGCTGCACTTTTTTCATGGGGAATTGTCTATATTTATGCTACTTTAACTCTATGTTACGTTTCTTGCAGGTCTGAAAGTGCTTTTAAGTTCACTTGGTTTTTCCTGTTTTACGCGGTAACTGTCCTACCCAGTATTTGTCATTCACACAAGTTTGTTAGAAAAAGATATTCAATGTCAAATCATATTAAGTTCCAATTTTCTGACAGGTTCACATTGGCTTCTGCATCTTTGCTGCGGTTGCTCCACCTATAGTTTTCCATGGGAAATCTCTCACGTATGTTCTTGAAATCTTGACTTTTATTGAAAATTGCATCTTTGATCGATTTCCCGTGGGAATCCTATTGTGTTAAATTGTTGTTATGGTTCTGAAAGATGGTTGCGCTTGATTGCATATTCCATTTAAGTTCTCGAATCTCGTCTGGCAGTTAGTTGTTACTCATCCGTGTGCATGTAGTATTCACGTATAATGAAGAGATTAGGTTTCCATTGTAATGTCGGTATCTGGTTGACTCGTCAAGACCTTAAGCAATATGAAAGTATCATTGTTGTTTAAAACTTACAAGGTCCTTGGGCTAATGGTTTCTCTTGTGGCCTTTTGGAACAGAGGTATATTGCCAGCAGTTGATCTCATCAGCGCCCATGTCTTAGTTGGTGTAAGTCGGATGTCCTAGCTTTCTACTGGCAAATTTTACATATGCGACTACTGCTGAAAGCATTTCCTGATTAACTAATTGATCTCCGTTTCTTTTGGCTATCTGTAGATCTTCTACTTTGTGGGGTTCGGGTTATTCTGTCTTGAATCAGTTGTCAGCATCTGGGTTATTCAGGTGAGTTTGGTTCTTAATTTTGGTCGTTTCTTTTGTTAATTTGCATCATGTGTCGGTGTATGTATATAACTTTGGAATGATCTTGTGTGGGTACAGCAAGTGTTCATGTACTTCCGAGGAAGTGGCAAAGCTGCGGAGCTGAAGCGCGATGCTGCGAGAGGCGCCGTGAGAGCAGCATTCTGATCTGATAGTAACATGACATTTCTGTCTGCACTTAGGTTGTATTTGTACTGTACATGTGTTTGGCTACACTTTTTTTGGTACTGTCTTGTATTTGAGTATAAAGCTTGTCATTAGTTGACCTTTGACAATATGGGTTTTGTTAAAACAGCATACATATTATGTAAGTGTTTGGCACAATTACTTTGTTCTAACTACAGTATTGTTTTCAGATTCTTTCATCCTATTTCTTTGAGGCAATTACATCCTTTTTATTTAAAGATGGAAGTTACTACTCGGGGTTCAGATTTATACCACTGTCATAACTCAAACTTATAATCACAAGGTCAAATACTTGATCGCATTCATGTTCCGAACTTTTATTGCAGCACGTACTACTGAATTAGTTGCCTTCTTTTGGTACCGACGACTAAGAATCTTATTCTTCTGCTTGATGTATAAAAAACGAAGACAAGCTTATGTGACATGATTATTTGGACAAATAAGGTTTGATATCTTGAGTTGATTTTTGTTCAACTTGATGTGTTTAGATTAATTATGAGTGATGACAACATAAGAGAGTCCCTCCTTTTATATAGACGGAGAGAATATTCTAGAGAGAACTATCTAGATACGGGCCAAGGAGATGTGGGTTTATCCTAATAATAGGCCTAATTTAACACTCCTCCTCAAGTTGGAGCATATAAATTGTATGCACCCAGCTTGTTACAAATATATTGTATGCGAGGCCCTCGTAAGGATTTAGTGAATACATCGGCCAGTTGATCGCTATAATTGACAAAATTAGTTGTTATATAACCTGACATAATCTTTTCCCTGATGAAGTGGCAGTCGATTTCTATATGCTTGGTCATTTCGTGAAACACTGGATTGGACGCAACGTGTCAAGCTGCCTGATTGTCACATATAAGCTTCATTGGAGAAACCTCTATAAGTTTGAGCTCCTGAATTAGTTGTTTTAACCATATGAGCTCACATGTTGCTAAAGCCATAGCACGATATTCAGCTTCTGCACTAGATCTTGCAACAATGGTTTGCTTCTTACTTTTTCAAGAGATCAAATTTCCTCCCATCAATACACTGTAACCAGATGTAGATCGTCTATCAGAAAGAGATTCTGCCCAGTCGGCATCTGAATATGCAACAATCTCAATATGTCATTTGTCTTCATAAAGTAACCCTTGTCCCGGGGTTTTTTTAACATACCTTAAAATACGCACCACAGCATACCATGTTGAACTTGATGTGTTTAGATTAATTGTGAGTGATTACGACATAAGAGAGTCCCTCCTTATAAAGAATGAGAGAATATTCTAGAGAGAACTATCTAAATATGGGCCAAGGAGATGTGAGTTTAACCTAATAATGAGTCTAATCTAACAATTTTAAAATAATGTTCTTTTGTGCTTTCATATTCAACCATGAAAAGTTCGAACAAAAAAATAGTATTCTTTTGAGATTGCAATTGAGTTGGGAACGTATAATATTCGTCTATAGTTAATTCTCAATATTTATATTTTAGTCACAAAATCAACGTGATATTTTTTATGATCTACAAATATTTGTTGATTTTTTTTTTGCAGATTACACCACATGCCTTATTTATTCTTGAACTCAATCTACTCAAATATTGTGCTGAGCCTCAAATTCTGATCTAAAGTTAGGGAGCGAGCAGTGTCAACCAGTAAGTCAAACTCTTTGAACTTGAAATTCACTTTGCACGAATAAGACCGTCCAAGGTCTATATATATATATATATATATATGACATATTGGGGAGTGGTTTCCACGTACATGCACGTCTGAAATGGATTGGCTTTAACAGTCACTTTCAAGCACATGTTCATTTGAATAAATAAGGGTTCCCACTCACCTTAAAAAGGCTAATTAAGCTTGGTGGGTATTATTGCATTATGCTCGTTCATGTATTTACCTTTCAAGAACATGCATGTTCGTTTCAAAATAAATGAAGTAGATGCGATCGTTCCCATAGTAAGTGAGTGTTAATCTACACCTGTCCCTTTCAAGCACATGCTAATTTCTAAAGTATTTGTTTAAAGGTTTCTCACACTGCCAAGAAATGTTGCAATCTTGACCTATCACTTCAACTTCACTGCCAAGGTCTTGGTCCTGCTATTTATGTATATTATTATTATTATTATTATTACAAAGAATAGAAGATGAATCGAAATTTAAGAGTATATATCACTCTTGTAATAAAAATTAATACCTATTTTTTAATTCCAATCATTCAACATCAATTTTTAAGCGGGTGGAACAATTCCCGTAATTATAGATTGTGAGTTAATATTATACAAGCCATAGTCACTGTCTTTATCAAAACGGGCTGGATTACAACTACTAATATGTAAGAATACAAACAAACATATTATAATAGCTACAAACATCAACATATATTAATACCTGATATTACCTATTCAATTCCCAAAATATAAGCTTAATATTAAATTTTATTTTAATAAAAAAATATAGACATGTTTTATTCTGAAATATTTGTTTTATTAATTCTTCTACACTTGAGATGAATTATTAATTTATACTATAATAAGTTAGTTTTACTTGAATAATTTTCTAAAATTTGAATAAAAAATAGACGTAAACATTAATAAATAATAAAAAGAAAGTTGTACCCAATATTTATTTGGTCCAGTTGTATTTTTCAAAAAACTAACTAATTCGATACCATGTTGGATTAGACCAATCATTCAAGACTTGAAAACCAATAACCATTGATATACGAAAAACATGTGGCTGAGAGAATTGTATCGCCTTTTCTTTTTCGGTTTTGGTTGCTCACAATAATAATATGATTAACAAACATTAAAGTGGATTCGGGAACATTATTAGATATTGAGCCTATACTTTAATCCCAAACTCCAAGTTGCAACCGAAAGCATAAACTAATCAATAATTATCTACTAAACTTAACTCACAAGTATACATTTTTATAATATTTTTGAATTTATAAATTAAAACAAAAGAACTATTCATGAATATTTATCAATTGCTTTTGTAGATATTCTCTAGATTTGGGTGGGCCCCAGCGAAAGTAGTGGATCGTCCTAGTGATTATTTATTTATTCTGTCACGTTGGGAATAATAATAAATTGGGCTATTGTGATATAAAGCGGTGGGCCCATTTCTCAATAATGGACTCTGTTATTCACAAGTGTGAACACATGTACGATATACACACGTGCCAACCCATTACCTTAAAGAATCCAAATCAAACAAAAGTTCAAATGGTACTGATTTTACTTCTTTAACCATACATCGTTGTTTCACAACACCTGGATTGGCTTTATCATCTTGCTCCGCTGTCACCCACCGATCGTTTTACCACTGAAATTACAATTGTGCCCTCAGCTTCATAACACTACTAATTCTGATTCATGGGGTTACTTAGAGGTGAATAAACTACAATGTAAATAGAGCCAACAATTTAAATCTAGCTAAATGTAATATACACAATCCAAGTCACTAGTTTAAGTTGGTCCACGATTTTAAAAATAATAAAAGAATTATGTTTTATCTTAAATAGTTGTATTAATACACAAATAAGATAGCTTAATAAATTTATCACTTTATTTTCACGCATATAAATAGGGTTGTACACAAGTCTGAAACTGGCTCGAATCAAATTATACCGATTCGATTATTTAATTCTACCCAATTAGATCTAATTCATTGTGATCTTTAAACATTGTTCAGTTTATAGGCAAAATTATATAAAATTAAACTTGCTTAGAGGCAAAAAATTTAAATCGTAAATACAAAAAATACTAATGAAAAATGCATGACACTAAAAGTGAAGATTTGCAAACTATCGAAATATTAATACAACTCAATTGAAATATACAATTCAAAACTCAAATAAAATTAACTCTTGAATCGGTTTGGTTCTGAATTGATTACTCGACGATTTTGTACTTTTAGAAATGAATATGAACCAGATTAGTTCGGTTCTTAATTTTCTTAATGAAATCCGATCCAATACTTACAATTTTCGAATTTTCGGATCGAATCTTTGTTCTGGATCGGTTTTAGGTAAAAAAAAAATGCTCACCCCTACGTACAAATTAGTTTTAAATTTTTTAATAATTTTGTTTTATTTACGCTTATGTTTTGTTAGTTTGTATTATTGTAACAAATTATGTTAAAATAGATTATTTAAAATGCAGTTTGCATGAAAAACTCAAGAATCTATGTGAATTAATGATTTGCAGGTTGAAATTTGACCATAGCAAAGTGGATAATTAAATCATAAATTCCGGACAAGTAGCAAAAAACCGGCCACTGTGAGCCTACGGTTGTGACCGAATTATGAACTCATCGGTCAAAAACTATGAACTTAACCATATGGGGTCTAATGGTATAAAAGAAAATGATAGGGGCATTTTCGGAAACCGAGGTCGTATATAAACCCACGACAGGCACCGAACTCAAACCCATCCCACAACACTCATCTCCAATTCCTCTCTGTTCTATTTGGATCGTCCTCTGAGTCTGAATAATCAGAATTAAGTAATTTACAAGAAGAAGAAAGATGGTGGGAGCAAGAAAGGCGATAGTGAAGCTGACGTCACGCCCGATACCGAAGAGGGGTCAAGTGAAAGTGGGCATAGTGGTTGGTCTCGCTCACTCCGTCGCCTCCATCTTCTCCATCACCGCTCGTCGCTCCTCTGCTCACTGAAACAGACCAACACACTTCTTTTTTTAAGTTTTGTTTTGAGTGTACAAAAATGTAATCTCCTGCAGGTTTTAGTGCGTGCCAGATCCATGTCCTTTGTTTCATTTCTATCTCTCAGGACAGAGCTGCTCTGTTCTGTATCGCTCTTAAATTTTTAGTTCAGCTCAAATATTTAAAGCCTAACAAGAATTCAATTTGCCTATGCATGTATATATGCCACTTAGTATTAAATTAGATATCGTCGTATCATAATCAGAATATCAGATATCACTGATAATGTCCTACCAACTACGCCATGCACATCTTGATGTATAAGCCTACCGTTTCCTATTTTATTTAACTGAAACTCATGTTTTTTTCAAAATCTTTCCACTATTATTTATATCAACCTTTATCTTCACTCTTATTTTCACCTTCTTCTTTATTTCTCCAAAGAAATAACCATCTTCTTTTGCTTCTCTCTTATTTTTTCAACAAAAACTTCATCTCTACCTCCAAATATATACTTAAATTAGTTATCATCTTCAAAATCAAGAGCAACATCATGTCAGAAAATGTTGATGTTCCATTCCTTATTTATCATACCGGATCAATTGAAAACAATCATATGGGAGCAACATTCATTCAAGATGAAGACCCAATTTTTGTACATATTGAATCTATTATCACGTATAATAGTCTTAAGAATGTTTTAAGTCACTGATTGCAGTTGCAACAACATCAACGAATCCACCAACTAGTGTACAAATTTTCATGTGCCACTCCTTATGCGA
>JAYMTP010008339.1:0-10157 GCA_036897365.1 Geranium brycei
GATCGCGGGGGTTCTCCATTCGTATGAGGTGGAGGTCGTGGCTCTACATGATGCTAAACAGGTCAAGCTGAACAACTTTGGAGAAATCATTAGCAAACGGTGTTGCATACTATCCACTATCGGAACATGTGTTCTTTATTTTGCTTGTAATCAAATGGCTCACGAATTGACCAAGTTTGTTTTAACTAACAGTAGGTGGGATTACGGTGAGGGGTCTGTCCTACCATCTGTAGCTTCAGCTGTCCGGCTTGATGTCGGGTTAGTTGCTATTTAATTAATAAAATTCGGTTTTACCTTAAAAAACTTGTATTAATTTTTTTGCACAACAACAAATTCACCTATTATAACCTTATTATACTATTTCTCATGTGGTGTCTTGAAAAAAGTAAGGTACTTACAAGTTCAAATTCTCAGCAATTTTATTTTAAGTGTCATTTTTTGAAGTTCAACTTTTCATGCTTCTTATTTTTTTGAACTTATAATATATTACTGAAAATATCTCATTGTATAAAATAGGGGAATATATTTTACATTAAAGCCGAAACTTATAAGTGTAAAATCGACATATATAAAACCTAGCTCACTCTAAATATTTTTTCAACTTTATAATGATAATAATTTATTTTATGTATCATTCAAAAAGTTTACCAATCAAATTTATATGTTTGGAAATTATTTCCTGTTCAATATATATTAGGAAAATGTTAGGTTGTGATTTCAAACTATTTTGGAAATGTATCTTCACCTGATAAGATTCCATCGGTAAAAATTATAATAATAATTCCTCAATATTTCAATCAAATACAAATATTGATCTCCGAAAGGAAATTTTTGAAGAAAGAAATACATTAATATATCATATTTAGAGAAAACCACATAGAGGCGTAAATGAAGTGAATCGGCATCAATTTGACATAACTCGACTCGACTTGTGAAAAACGGGTTCAACTGCGGTTGAAACAAATATATACATATAAACTCAAGTTTATTAAAAATATACATAAGCTTGATCTCGGCTTAGTTCGATTTAGCTCACATAATTTATTTACTATAAATATTCATAATACTAAAATAATAATATTAAACAAAATACATAATTCATTAAATTCTAAAGAGGTAACTCGAGATCGACTCGACTTGATTCGGTTCGGCTTGACACAATTCATTATTAATATTTATTAGAAATTTAAAAATATATAATTAATTAAATATTAAAGTAACATGCTCGCGAGCCCTATCGACCCTTAAAATGACAGTCTCAAGCTCGATTCCGATTCGTTTATAAATGAGCTCAACCTTGAGCTCGAATTAGAGTTGAGCTCGATTATAATGAGTCCAAACTGAATATTTACCAATTCAAGTTCAAGCAACTCGTTAAAAACTCGACTCATTCGCAACCTCTAAATATATATTTGTCCAGCAAACTTAAAAGAGACATGTTACCTTATGCATAAGATTTGTTAATCATGGAAACATTATAGCTAATGTTATCTTTAATCAGTCTTTTATAATTTCCATTTAATTCCTTTATCCAATTTATTTTATTTTCTTATTCATTCCCCTCAATTCGTTCCTAAAAGATCATCTCCAATCTACTGGGGCATAATGTTTATGACAACTCCATAGTATATTTTTAAAAGAAAGTAAAGTATCAATCATTATTATATATGGCAGTTAATTCAATTTTAATGGAATTCTTCTATTCCCCAAAATATTTTTCAGGGATATTTTCCAAACCATGGTTATATAAATAAATCTCCCCGACAAACCTTCCTTTTTCTATTTATAATATAATTTAGCCCATATTCAAACATTCCGTTTCTACGCAAACACTACTAAAAATATCTCATTTTTATAAAAAGAAATGTGATGTACATAATAATAATATGATAGAATATAAGAATATTCGTAGTAAAAAGCAATGAGTGTGGCCAAAACGCGCTTGTTGTTGACTTTGAAATGGAGGTAAGGGGAGTGAGTGATATTTGGTCCCATTTGATTTCAGTGCAAAATAGTCTTCAACCCAATCGTATCCCTACATCTGGTGGCTATTAATCATGGACCATTACATAAGCACTCTGTTATTATTTTATTAATAATTATGAGCATAACATATCATTATTCATAATCATATAAGACCAAATATTCTAGACGAGGAGAACTCAAGTAACATAACGGTTTGTAGTCTTACATATTGGAATCAACCTGGATGTTGATATCAGCAAAAACGATTGAATCAAAAAATCGGAACAAGAAGAAGAATGATGTCGTGATATGGTGGCCACTGACTTGAAAGCAATTTGTCTGGTTAGACCGTAGTGGCGATCGAATATCGTTTACCTCTGAGGTTAACACTGTTGTCTCTCTGGTGCGCGCCCACTCACACAACAGAGGCTGGAACAAGGAAGACGCAATCCAAGAACGAGGGAGAGGGAGAAAATACTTGTAAGGAATTACCAATTCGATTGGACGAACAACGAACCGCAATTGTTAGATCGCACAATCAAGAGTTACCCAAAGTATGAGAGTTCGAAAAAGGGTTTTCAATAATGAGACCTTGAAGTTCAAAAGTTTGAATTAAATTTTAAAAAACATATTTAAATTTGAATTCAAATAATATTTGAAAATCATATTTATTTGTTAGAACTTGATAGGGTTACAAATATTTGTTCCTTTTTGCAAAATCCAGTCTAACAGGCTCACACAAACATAAAACAATTTAAACCCAAAAATGATTTACAAAGTAAAACTTAATTAGGAGGTTTTTAATCGCTTAAAACCCAACACTATCAACTCTTAGTGAGACTAATATGAATGTAGTGCAAAGATTTACAATGTCAATTATGTCAAGCAATTTACATAAGACGTGTCAATAAGTATGATTTGATCACATTACCACAATGCTACTGTTTAAGTATAGCATTTTGTACAATATTATTATTCACAATAAATAGCCTCAGTAGCGTATATACCATAAATAATGCATATCTTATGAGATATTATAAACACCAAATAATTATTTCATGACCTTAACTATTGTTTGTTTTATTTCTAACCTAATTGCTTTTGTTTCTAATGTAAAACGAATTTTATTTAATAAATAGCAACTAATCCGGCGTCATGTCGGATAATTGAAACTACATAAGGTGGGACATACCCCTTACCATAATCTCAGCTACTGTTAGTTAAAACATACTTACTTGGTCAATTCGTGAGCCACTTTATTACAAGATCGACGAGCAAAATATAAGGAGAAATGTAGTCTGGGAGTTGAGAGAATGCGCCTACAGTGATAGATAATGCTCCGAACATGTTTCTAGTTTGTTTCCCTTGCCGGACATGGTCCACCTCCCTAACACAATCAGTTTCAAGCTCCACTTCCGACCAGCTCTTTCCTTTTACCAAAGATAAAGCCTCTCGGACACCTACAGCCTCCACCTCTTCGGAATGGAGATGACCCGAAAAGCGTCTACAAAGAGCTCCCACAATTCGACTTTCTAAGTCCCTACAGATAAGCCCTACACTCCAGTTCCCCCTCTCAGTATCTATTCCCTCATCCACATTTATCTTTAGTCTTCCTGGGGCTGGAGGAACCCAGACTCTCAGAGATGTTGACACAAGTTGATCTGCTACTGAGGATCCTCTCGAATGTTTTGACACTAACCATGCTCTATGGAGCCCTTTTGTAGTTGTTGCCACTCTCGTCGGATGGAAGGCTTCCGTTTTCCAAACTGCTTGATTCCTTGCCCTCCATACTGCCCAAAGTGTGATAGCCCACAGGCTTGCTTCGTGCTCCAACTCTACCCAGTAAATCCAGTTACTAATTGTCGGCTCTGGCCCCATCTTCCCTCGGATCCTTTGTAGAAGTCTATCCCCCCAAATAAGTACCACTACTCTACACTTAAATAACAAATGATCTGATGTTTCATCTGGATCGCCACAAAGGGGACACTAGGTGATTGTTGGGAGACCTTTCTCTACCAGGTGAGTCTTGGTCGGAAGTAAGTTTGAGATAACCCTCCAAATACAGATTTTGACTTTTGGTGGGACTCGCAGCTTCCATACCTCTCTCTAACTGGTTGCTTGTGCTAACGAAGATCAGATATTTCCCATTTGATAGAGGGCATGATAGACACTTTTGACGGAGTAATTGCTTGAGTTATATGCATCCCAATACCAGCGGTACCTGGTTCCGTACCAGTTAGGGATAATGGAGAATACTCGATCTCCCGTTTCGTGGTCTAAATGCGCTCTCACCTTCCCCTCATCCCTTACTCTGCACTCCGGAGTGAATAGCTTAGAGATCCGCATGTCTAGTGGAATAGCTGATCCCGCACTGATTGTCGTATTCTCCCCTCCTAGCCATGGGGTCCTTACTGATTGGGCAGTTTCCTGGTCCGATGCTCCGACATGCCTTTTCTCGAACAATTGATCTGGCCTCACAGATACTTCTCCATACGAAACTCGGGGAGGTTCCAAAGGTGCCTCAAGGAATGAAGTTCGGGGACAATACTTACCTTAAGCAGTATACTCGGCAACGACTCGGGATTTGTCAGGATTCTCCAAGCCCATTTTCCCAAGAGCGCCAAATTGAACTCTTTGAGATTGAGGAATCACATCCCTCCCAATTGATTGTGCCCACTTCCGCCACAAGATTCCCCCTCCCCCCATTGTCCTTCAACCAGAACTTGTTAAACATCCTCCCGATGTCATCAAGTAGTGTTTGTGGAAACATAAAGACCTGCATTGAATACACCGGGAGGGCCTGCAATATAGATTTAATCATCACCTCCCTCCCTGCCAAGGACAGAAACCTGGTGCTCCAAGATGCCATTTGCTTTACAACACGCTCATTTATGTAAGTCAGGGCCCGCAATTTGTTCCTCCTAACCATGTTAGGAAGTCCCAAATAAGTGGATGATTGACGTTCCTCCTTGAAGCATAATCTAGAGATCACATCTTCCCTTAGATTCTGAGGTGTATTTGGAGAGAAAAAAGCTGACGATTTTTCTCGATTAGTTAGCTGGCCCGAAGCCCTCTCATATATAAGAAGGCACCAGACTATCTGCTTCGCCTCCCACTGCGTTGCCCTGCAAAGCATGTAGTTGTCGTCTGCAAATAAGAGGCGAGAAACCACTAGCGCTTCCCTTGCTATCTTGACACCCTGGAGTTTCCCCACCCTTGTGAACTCTTGCAGAAGAAGAGATAGGCCTTCAGCACATACAAGGAATAGATAGGGAGAGAGCGGGTCCCCCTTTCGAAGAACTCTTGTTGGGTCTTGAACTTGGATTACTTCTTACCACAATCTTATTGTATAATTCTAATGATTCTTAGAATAATATTATTCACTTTAAATTAATTCAAAAAAAAATTATTCACTTTAAATACTATTTGGTATCGTATATGCCTTACACAATTAGGAGTGGTTATGGTTCCGGAATCGAACCAAACCAGTCAAAAAGAGATCAGACCAACTTTTCCGTCCCTAATTATTAAGACCAATCTGAAAGTATTATATGAGAAAACAGTCTGATTCTGACCATAATTTTCTAGTTCAGTTTTTAGTTTTACTTGGTTGGAATTGATGATTTTTAATTTTTAGTTGAGCTCAATATTATAGGTCGAATTGAAGCCCTATATATAGCCAAAAAACGTAGATTTGCAATTATAAACTTCACTAATAAATATCAAATTTTAAAATTTAATTATTACAATTTAATCTAAATATAAATTTTGTAAACAAAATAAAAAAAAGTAAATAATATACATGAGTGGGCGAGAGAATGTCACATGGCAATGCGAACCAGTCTGTTCTGCGTTGAAAGGTCAACCTCTATGCACTATGCATTAGATAAGTATTTCATAAGTATTAAATAAGTATTTCATGACTAATAATTTTTGTTTCTTGTGATAAGTTTTAAATTATTTCAAAGTTAGTTTGGTAGGCTAGGTCCGCCATTACAAAATCAAAAGTAAGATTCTAGCAATAATAGTGGCATGATATTTCTCGCTTATAACTCGCGACTATAATAATTATTTTATCAGCAACTCGCGACTATAATGTTGTAGCCACAAACAAAATACACATAGTTGACCTATAAATAAGGGACCGATTTCCTGACCTAGAGGGTCTCTCCAGAGAAAATTTCAAAATTTATACTTTTGTGAAAGAGTTCGGTTTGTATGAGAGGGATAGCATAGCAGAATGGTTTCAAGGAGTATGTATTAATTAATCAAGATATGAAGATTTATGAAAAATAGTTCATTAATTGAGTTTTATCTTTCTAAACTATTCTTGCTTCCATGAATGATCAACTATATCTTATCAATATGTTTCCTTTGCTCTGAGTAACTAAAGTTCTATTGATTTAAGGTATGGGATAAATTAGTAGTGTAGGGATGCTTTAATCGTTTTACATGCATATAGGCTCGCGTTAGAGAGTTTCAACTAATTGATCTTAATGTTTTATCTCCTTTCGAGTTTTGATAATTGATCTAGCTTATAAAGTTAAGGTTTACACAACATAACATCGTCAGTGAAATTAAAATTAATTGAAACTTAGGTTCAAATCTTAGCCATAAAAGATAGGGGTAACACGAATGCAATAGCCATAATCTCACCCCGGAAAGTTAGAGTAATTCACAAATTTTAATCAACTCAATTCTTTTAAACCTAAACTCTAGCGATTTAGGCCATCGTAATGGACATAAATCCTCTAGTTTCTTAATAAAAACTTATGGGTAGATTAGAGAATTTCCGTTGCCTCCTTATTTAAGTAAAGTAACACATGTTGATGCATGATTATTGATTACTGTATCCCAAAACTCTGTGATTCTTATACCCTGAATCATATATCTCTCAGCATTCTCTATTGTTTTAATTTAATTGCTTTCTAAACACCAATATAATCGATGACAGAGGTTAGTCACATAAAGTGAGTTTGGGTGCTTAGAACATCTTTTTCCTTAAGGTTTGATAACTTTGGTACATAATATTTACTTACCCATTATTACTTGCGATTGGTACACTGCCGATAATGGTGAATAGACATATCTAAAAATAACGGTAGTGTTTTCGCCCGTCAGTTGCCCGACAACTCGGCTCATACAATTTATTCCTTGTAAACTCGACAGGTTCCTCCTCCGTGGTGATTTCTGCCCGTTTTTGCTCCAATTTGGCCTATTTTCACCTGAAATGCACTCAATATACCTGTAAGATAAAAGTAGCATAATATACACTAAATCTATAAAAGTTCATGACAAATTGAGGTTGAAATGAAGAGATTTGACACGGGAGGACATATAAATTATTTTTTGCAAATAGATTTCAGCATATCTAAATTGTTGGGTGGTTATATATATGCCTCCCACATTTTCTTTTGTTTTGCTTATTTTTTATGGGCTGTGTTTCTCTATGATGCTCATATTTGAGGTTTAGTAAGTACTTGTAGGTGAATGAGAAGTCGTCATTGAAGATCGCAATGAGGTTTTTGAGCAACAACCTAGATGGGAAGAACATCAACCCTAATGTAGGAAGAACAACAAGATATGCATTTACTTTTTTTTAATTCTTTTTCAATCATTGGTTGTGGATACGTTGAACGTGTGCATCCCTTATAATGGTTGTGGATGTGTAACGTTATGTCCGCATCCCGTATGTTACGACTGCGAAGTGATAGCCACGCAACACCGACTGTGAACCATCCGTCGTCTGGAGCTTACAATCGCGCGCTTTTGGCTTCTAGATGCGCTCCCTATTCGCGGCCTTTATGAAAAAAATTATGCAGTATATAAATACGATCAAACTAACATTAATATGGGTTACCGTTGGGGTCTGGTCAACATAACAGTAGTGGGGGAGCTTCATTGGCTTGAGGCATGCCGCTATAAGGAGAAAGTAATAGTGAAACAAAGAGTTCTGCTACCATAACACATTAGTAGAGGGCGGACCTCTCACTACCGCTGCTATGACCCTCTTCGTAGTAACGAAATCCCACTTCCATCGTTATTACTCAATTTATAACGACATGCTAACTTTAGTTCTGCTGCTACTGTCATCCTGATATACGGTGCAACATGCACAAAAGATATCATTATTCCGAAAGAATGTTAATTTAACGGTGGTTTAATATATTACTTATTGTTGGAAAAAAGTTGAAAAATGGCCAAGTTAACATATGTGTTAAGTTGTGATTGTGTCAACTTGAGTTGTGATTTCGGAATGCTTAGACTCGACCTTGAATAATGTAAAATATGTTTTCATATTCTAGAAAATGATATCTTTCCAGCGGTATATTACAAACTCTAAATGGACAAGAGTTGAATGAGAAATTGAACCTCAAAATTGATCACTTGAAATAGTTTTGCTGAGAAAGTCACGTTGTGCTAAAAATTTGGGGTCAAAAGCCCGTCATATTTTTGCTCAGGCCTAGAATAATTCTCAACCAAAGATTTTTCAAATTAGTATATTCGGAAAAAAATATTTTCCAATTTGTGAAATCAATAGTAATATTTTTCAATGTGTAATTCGAATTTTCTAACGAAGAAAGTTGGTGAGATTTTCTTTAACCCTTTCTTCCTATAAATATGTGCCTACTTCAAGAGCCAAATAGGCCAAAAACACTAGGCGTCGAACCTCTGTCAAATTCGTATCTCTTCGATCACTCTCTGCATCACGGTTCGAGTTCGATTTCTTTCGTCGTTGTATCTTTGGAGCGAGTTGCCCATACGGGGCAATAATCGTCTTAAGGAAAGCGGACTATTGTGCCTTGACGAAACCCAATTCCGTTTCCATCAACCGGTCTCGTACCGATTCCAAGTTTTATGATATTTGTTCACAATTGCTCGTATTGTATTATTATTATCAATAAAAATTGGATATTATTTTTTAATTTTCTTTATCGTGCAATTTATTTGTTTCTATCATATATGCATATTCGTGTGATTCGTGATTTGCGTTTATGTACTAACATTTATCTAACAGTTATTAGTGTCTGTATAAGTAAGTATAACTCAAAACTGATGTAGATTTCAGTTTTAATTATGTGATGTGGGTCCATTCCGTGCCTATATCGACACCTATTTGCCCATATTTAGTGCCGAATTTTCCTCGTATCGGGCTTAAAGAGACCTAATTGTGCCACTTTACGCCTTCTTGTTGCATATGTGCAGAAAACAGGTGAAAATGAAGCAAAATGGACTAGAATCGCAACAAAATTTTTCAGAGAGCACAACTTCCTCATATTTAATTCGACGTGACCCAAAGTTATATCAAATCGAAGATAACCCGGTGATCTATAACTCTCTAGAAGAAAGTTTTCTCTAATTCTCATGGGACGGAGCTCAAAAATGCATTCAAATGCAGCACCAAAACAGAAAATATGCAATTTCAGGATTGCAGACCAACTGACTTGCAAGTGTCATAACTTTCACATCCAAAATCCAAATCGAGCAAACGCTATATCTAAATTGAAGAGGACGAAAAGAGCTACCATTCGCATGAAGGAAGTTTTTGCGTTGGAGGTCCGGAAGGGGGCGAAAATGATCATGTGACAATCGTCACATTTTTGTGACGATCGTCACATATAAAACTCAAAAAGTCAGAAACTTGTGACGATTGTGCGACGATGGTGTGACGGTAATGTGATGAACGTCACATCACAGGCCCAAAATCAGTTGTAAAACGCGTATAAACCCGAAATTTAGATAAAAAATTGGGGATCTCTCTCACTTTTGACGTATTTCTCGATACCTAACGCCCCCGACTAACCCAGCTCTGCTTCAGGAAGATTTTGGGGAGTTCCAATCACCATTATTCCATCTCCTATCGATTTCAACAAGGAGACAAGAAATCATCACAGTCAAACCTGTTGAGGATCACATGAGTCTCCAACTTCATCCAGAGTTTAGGGTTTGATTGTTCTCCTCTCTTCTTGAATTGATTTGTAATTGATGAATTCTCTTTTAAGCACCATGGTTATGGGCTAAAAACCCTTAGTCATGGGTGTTAGACCATGCGACGATTTATGGTTATGATGAGTTTTGATTTTTAGTTATTCGATGCATATGAAATTGATCCTGCTTCGTGCGAATTTATAAGTGTTAAATTGATCATTTGATATTTATAATCTAAGTTCGAAATCAGCTCCGAGAGGAGG
>JAYMTP010008340.1:0-10155 GCA_036897365.1 Geranium brycei
ATCTTCATAATAAGGAAACTTTTCAATTCTGCGACGTACAAGATGTCGAGCAAGATGTTGGGACATACATCTTGACATCATCCTTGACCAGATGCTCGACATCTTTCCTAGCGCCTAAAAAATAAGCCAACCAATATAGTAACAACACTTCTCTTCCAAGAAATCGGACCACTTGAGCCAGTCGTGCCGCTGCTCCTTGTCGGGTCAAGGACGGAGTGAAGAAGGACCCATTTTGCGTTGTAGAATTTTCCATTGGGCTTCTGAAGTTAGAACTTTTATCTGAAGTCAAAGCTTAAGAGAGGGAGATGAGTGAGAAAGAGATGAGAGAGAGTCAGAGAGCAAGAGAATGAGAGTGAAGAGAGAGAGGGAGGAGAGAAAAGGAACAAAGGCATTAATTTGAAAATTAGAATATTAAGTAAGGGTATTTAAGTCTTTTCAACTTAATTTTAATAACTTATAAAGAGTATTTTAGTCTTTACACATCTTTTTAAGAGAGATTTTTAACCGAAATGGATGGAAAAACCTAAGTGAAAAAAATGTAATTTTTAGGTATCAACCCTAACACCAAAATATATAAATGTGTCCATATAAAAAACAACTTACTATAGAGATATCCACCTAAAATTATCCTTAATTTATATGCTGATCAAAAAATTTAAGAAATAATATATTGTAAATTTGAAAGAGACTAATTAATCTCTGTAGAACACTTTTCAAAAAAAAGGAGAGCATAATCACTTGTATTAGGACCTCCATAAAATGGGCCCATGATAAGTATATCTTGATAAAAGCAAACTTGATTCTCGACAAAGGTCCGGCCCATTTATGGTCTCTGAGCAATTATTTTAGGCCGGCCCATCATAAACTTTCGGGCCGTAAACTTTTTCGAAAATAAATTTAAAATTCGTATGTTGATTATAATTTTGAAGGTTATATTTGATTTAATTCCTTTTTTATTTTTGAGGAAATGCACCTCATTAAATCAAATCAAGTGGGACGACAATTCCCTCATCCATAAACCGAGCATACACATGATGCACTATATTTTCCGAACATCAACTTACATTCATTTCACATACATGTTCACAAACAACACTAAACAACTAAATACACTAAAACTCTTTCGGATCTCATGTTTCAAACCACGGTTCGGAAATCAAGGAACAAGTTTTTTTTAAACTCTAAATCACTGGGTCAAACTCAGTTGATTTTAATTTATTAAACTCAAATTCAAAATAAAATTTTCAATATCTTTACATTAAGGGATACTTTCAATCTTTAAAATATTGTAATAAAATTTCTGAAATTTCATCTATTTGTATTCGATGATATAGATTTTAAATTTATATATCGAAAACAAAACTGTTGAGCAGAGTAGTATATTATAATTATGAAAAATTGCAAGAAGTATTCTTATAATTGTTTTTTGTACAAACTCTCATTTTACTGTATTTTTGCAAAAACTCTTCCTCACTCATGTTCAAGTTTGTACCGTCTGTGAAAATCCGTGAAAATTAACGGAAGTGTCACTTAAGTGTTGGACGTTTGAGTTACCACGTTTAGGGGTGAGCATAGGTCTAGAACCGGACCAAACTAGTCAAGAATCGGACAGGACTAGACTCCCCGATTCCCCATTTTAAGAAACAAAACCAGAACTATTACCCGCAGTTTTCAGTTCTTCTATCTCAATTTTAATTTGAAATTTGTCTCCAATTTCATTACTAAAGTGCTCATTCATAATCACGTTTGAGTTGACACTTTACATGAATACATGAAAAGAAGTCAAAAGACACTTATAAATATCCGGGGAGAGGAACAAAAACATAAGATCACTTTTGACATTTACATGGAAGAAAGCGGAGTATTCAAATTGAAGAAGAGAAGCAGAGGTCCTGTCCACCATAGTAACATCCGCCAATTATGGCCATCATCACCATGACGATTCTCAAACCGATCACTCCCCGCTTCCTCCAACAACATCAAAACCCTAATCCGATAGCTAAGCTGAGATCGAACTCAAGACCTTTGAGCCCAATCTGTGCTTCTCTGTCAGCTCAAGAACTGGTTCGCCAATTCGACCCCAAAATCCCCATCGAAGAAGCCCTAACCCCACCAAGCTCCTGGTACACCCATCCTTGTTTCCTCGACCTCGAGCTCCATCGCGTCTTCTACAAAGGATGGCAGGCCGTTGGTTCGTTCGTTTCACCTCCTTCAATTTCTTCTTCTTTCACTTTCAATTGTTTTGTTGCTTCACTTGGAAAGCAAAATCTAGTAGAAATGAATATTAAAATTGGGACCTTTTTCATTTTGAGGGAATTTTAATGATTTCAGGTTAATTTCCTTTTGAGGGATAGTTTGATGGGTGTCAAAATAAGTTCCCTGTGCACTATTTGGTTCTTAAGGAAATAATTTGACTGTTATTTACTCAATTCAAACCTTGTACTCTAACAACTGTGGTGCTATTTGTGTATGATTCTTAATATGCATTTTGTGGTGTTTTGGTTGAAACAATCATTATTATATCTTTTCATGGCTCTTTGTGTCAGGATGCTCTGAACAGATTAAAGGCCCACATGACTTTTTCACCGGCAGGTAGGTGTGATGAATTTCATTGTTAAGCCTTTCATCATAATGTATCTTTTCAGACATTAACATTCTCATTAAATAGTCTTTCCTTTGTTTATCTCATAAATGGTGTTAATTATTACTTAAATCCATTTCGTTCTTGGAAAAGAATAAGGAAATGCTTAGAAACGGCTTGCTCGGATAAGCATTCTAATCATTCTTATTTCCTTATTCTCCAAATGGAGGATTAACCATAACAGATTGGGAAAAGTAGAGTTTGTGGTGTGTCGAGGTGATGATGGGAAAGTTCATGCTTTTCACAATGTCTGCCGCCACCATGCATCCCTTCTTGCATGTGGAAGCGGGCGGAAATCTTGCTTCGTATGCCCGTATCATGTGAGTTTACTACCACCTTTTTCAGGTAGACTTTAATGAAAATAAGGGATCATGTATGTCTCTTAGTAGTCCATCTTAAGATTTAGTCGTACAAAAATTCTAAGAACAATAAGTATATCCTACGTCACCTGGTGCACGATGTGTATCATTTATATACTCTGTATAACAATTGGCTTTAGATTGTCTTAGTGTATCTGGTTGCTGCACTTTGGTGGACATATTGTGTTTTGAAAATTGGATAAAATTTTCTCTTTTTAAAAATCCTTACCAAAAGAGTGCAAAGGTTATCTAGGATTCTTGTCAATGGTTTATATCCTACTAACAGGGAGTTGAGTATTTTTAGCCTTGTGCAACAATCAAGGTTATTCATAGTGATATCTCACAATGTGATAATAATTGAGTTTATTATGTTAAAAGTTCATGGTATGGGATACTCTTACTATAATCATTATTCAAAACTATACTATTTGAATATACATAATGTGCTCCATGAAATAAATCCATTATAATTAAGCTTGTAGTCCAGTCATTTTACAGTACAAGCATGGGTACATGGTAGCGTTGTTTTCAGGTGTATTGTATTGATAGAACTTACATATTTCCTTCATAATGAGTGGGCATTAATGTAGGAAACTAGAACAACTTGGAAAGCCAATGTATCAGTCAATAATTTTATTTTCTGTTTCTGTTACTTCAATCCAATTGTTTTGCAGGGATGGACATACGGGCTGGATGGAGCACTTCTAAAGGCAACTAGGATTACTGGAATACAGAAATTTAATGTAAAAGTATGATATAATAAAAGTACTATATCAATCTTACTCCCATTGTTCTACATCTTTCCCAACTGGGGGTAATTTGATTGATTTATCTGGCCATGGGGGGTAGGATTTTGGGCTTGTACCGATAAAAGTGGCTACATGGGGACCCTTCATTCTTCTCAATTTGGATGAAAAGACCAAGAATCATGAATTTGACAGTGATACGGTGGCAAATGATTGGCTCGGTAGCTGTTCAGAGGTGCTGAGTACCAACGGAATTGATTCTTCACTTGGTTATGTTTGTAGACGTGAATACACCATTGAATGTAATTGGAAGGTATATGTCCATCCATATCTCTGCCACATGTCCATTTAATTTTAATATTCTTCATAATATGTCACTCCCTTCCTTAACAACTTCTCCTTTTGTCATCAAAACCCTTGTCTTATCCTTTCTTTTCTCTTCAGACCAGGAGGTTCATTATCTTTTTAATCTCAAATTAGCAAGTTTATGTCTGCTTTATATGTTTAAAGTTGTCTACGAAACAACAAATTGAATACATTAGGGGTTTTTTCTGCTTGCAGGTTTTCTGCGACAACTACTTAGATGGGGGTTATCATGTACCATATGCACATAAAGGCTTAGCTTCTGGTCTTAACCTTGAATCCTACTCAACCACAGTATGCTTTACTTTCCTTTTTGTTATTTTTTTTGTTTGCTATCTGCTAAGTTGTGTGCTTCATCACTTGAACTGTGGTATTTTCCATCTATTAAGTTTCCCCCTGCTTGTATTTTATGAGCCCGTTGAAATTGTTTGTACTTGATGGCGTCCAAAGTGAATTGCTATGGCGTTGGTTTATTTTACTATTTGATCTCGAGTGGCTTATTCTACAACTCAAGTGATTTGTGTTGTTGGGATAGATGTTCGAAAAGGTCAGTATCCAAGGATGTAAAAGTGGCTCGAATGGGAACAAAGATGATACAGATCGACTTGGATCCGAAGCCTTGTATGCCTTCATATATCCAAATTTCATGGTTAATAGGTAGTTGTTTATTTTTAGTTATTGTACTATGATTAGCTTTTTATAATTCGTAGTATATTCTGTTTATGCTTATTTGAATTATCTAATTTCGGCTTCTGGTGTTACAGATATGGACCTTGGATGGATACTAATCTGGTACTGCCTCTTGGGCCTACTAAATGCCAAGTGGTGTTTGACTACTTCCTTGAAGATTCTCTTAAGGTAATTTCAGTTTTCGGTTGTAGTGCATCATCAAGGCGTGTTTACATGCATAAAGATGTCATCTGTGCACATTGACATTGGGTGACTTCTTTCAATAAATATGAGGATATTTGTGGCGCCAATATAGTTGACACCTACCGTTTCATATTATTGATCTCAGGACGATGAAGAATTTATTGAAAGAAGTCTAGAAGAAAGTGAACGTGTGCAGGTAAAGAGTAACAAATGTCCATTTAGTTAAAAGTTTATGAATCAAAATGTCTGATGTTTTGGTAGTATGTATATGTGTATGTGTATGTATATGTATATGTGCATGTGCAGATAGAGGACATAGCACTGTGTGAAGGTGTTCAAAGGGGTCTTGAATCGCCCGCTTATTGTAGCGGAAGATACGCCCCTGCCATCGAGAAGCCAATGCATCATTTCCATAGTCTGCTTCATGACAACTTGCAAGGATGATTCTCATACATGCTACTGGCAACCATTGTACCATAATTCTGTAAAATCCAATAAAGCCTTTACTGCTGGGTATCAACAAGCATGCCATTCACAGTATTAAGGGTCTTGCTGTTCTTGGGAAGCAATAGAACAAGCCAAGCCAACACTTAGCAAACTCTTTTCCCTTTCAGGTATGGTCTATGATTAGTAAAAACCTGCTAGGTCAATGCGTTCGTGTATACAACTCGCTTCATTCGATATTCTAATAAATGCAACTAGGACGGATTACGATAATCTTGCAAGAATTTGGTCTACATTTTAACATTTTGCTAACTTCTAACATCCACAAGCTTAATATCAATATTCACTCCATTTTCTCCATACATTTCTTTCAAAATTAAACCTTGATTTTTATTCAAAAACCTTAATTATCTCAGTTTATCTGTTTGTGAGGAGATTGTGCCCAACTACGATCTCTAGCCAATTATCCCCCTTATAGGGTCTTCTCCACCTAAGAAAATTTTGGTGTGACAAGAAAGATAACAAAAAAATTGATAATTCTAGGTGGCTACCCTAGAATTGTCTGTTTTTCAGGTGGATAAACTTAAAATATTTTTTTTCAGATGGGTACACCTAAGTTTTGCCGAATTTTCACTTTGCACTTCTTCGTCCAATTACATTAATTTTTAACATTTTTGACATGTGAAATGACTAAAATATCCTTAAGAGATGAATGAGTTATTAAAATTGGATTAAAAAGACTAAAATGCTTTCACCTATACTTCTAATTTTCAAACATGTGACATCCAGTCTTTCTCTTCACACTCTCTCTCTTCCCTCTCTCACTCCTTTCCCTCTATTCTCTCTCCTCTCCCCTCCCCGTCTCTTCTCTGTAGACTTAATATCCAACTTAATTCAAATCCAAAATTAGACTTGAACACAACTAGAATTAACAACAACCTAATATCAGCATTCCTATGCTTCCAAATTACAATTTACACATAACTTCTACATTTATCAATAACTTATTCCACAATATAAACAAAAAAATAAGAGAGATTAAATTTCACTTTCAAAGTAGGAACAAATTCTAAAGAAAACAATCATCAATAAGCACAAAATCACACAACACCAACATGCACAGAACAACAACCTTCAGACCAAACAATTGACACAGATTGATATATAACCGAAACACTCCAATTGAAACAGAAAAGAGCAGGCTTCAAATTTCAAGGGTCGATGCCGAGCTTGAAGACGACCATGGTCGACACGATTGCTCCCTCAACGGACGAGTTCGTGGAGAATTTGGTCCGAAGGGATCGAGATGCATGTCGTTATGGTGGTCTCGACCTTTGCCTCTTCCATGGTGTGCTCGTCGATGGTAGAGATTAGGGATTCGAGTGAATTTCATATTAGGGATTTGAGAATAATTAGTTTGAATGGTAAGAATTTTCAAGGTCCAAAAGCATAATCTTGTTGCCATAGTTCAGAGTCGATTTCGGGTATTGTCGGGAAATTTGAGGAACTGGGTGTTCGTCAATTTTGCCATTGTTGAGTCTTTATTATTTTGGCCATTGAAACTAGATTTGAGTGATGTCTCTTTAAATTTGTGATTTCTTGGATGTGGGTTTCGGTGAATTGTAATAGGGAGACAACCAAGAGCCGTGAAGAGAGGGAGTGTTATGAATGTGTGGTTATATTGTGTTTGGTAATTGGTAGACAAAAATGTGAAAATGGTTGAGATATACTTTCTGAGATGAGAGATTGATGTGAGGGAGAGGAGTGAGAGAGAGAAAGGGGGAAGAGAAAGAATGGATGACATAGGTTTTGAAAATTAGAAATATATGTGAGGGCATTTTAGTCTTTTCAATGTAATTTGAATAACTCATTTAGCCCTCAAGGGTATTTTAGTCATTTCACATGTCAAAACTGTTAAAACTAATGGAATTGGATGGAGATGTGCAAAGTGAAAATTTTGTAAAACATAGGTGTATCCATCTGGAAAAAAAAATATTCTATGTGTACCCATCTGAAAAACAACAATTCTAGGAGTAACCATCTGAAATTATTCCATAAATAAATACCATCAAAAGTATAGCAACACAAGAACATCATATTTACATGGTTCATTAACAATGTGCTTGTTGACTACGTTCACAGCTAGAGGGGAATTTTTTTATTGAGGAAATGGATACCGAATCACCGAGCAATTAACTAGGTTAAAGATGGGCACCCGGATCACCAATTAACTAGGTTAAAGATGGGCAACCGAATCACCGAGCAATTAACTAAGTTAAAGATGGGCAATATTTGTAGTACTATGCCACAAACCATAATAAAAGAGAGAAATATGAACAAGATAAATAGATACCATTTAACAATCATTTTATTAGTTATTAACAATCCTTTTATTATTTATACATTTAACAATCTGGATCCCATCATCTATTAACCCTAAATAAGGTAGGAAAAAAAGAACACCATATTTACGTGGTTCATTAACAATGTACTTGTTGACTACGTTCACAACCAGAGAGAAATTTTTTCATTGAGAAAATAGATATCAAATCACCGAGCAATCAACTAGGTTAAAGATGAGCAATATTTGTAGTACTATACCACAAACTATAATAAAAAGAGAACTTTGAACAAGATAAATAGATACCATTTATATCCATTTAACCATCATTTTATTAGTTATTAACAATCTTTTTATTATTTATACATTTAACAATATGGATTTCATCAGAAATTAACCCTAAAGAGGGTAGGAATATAGATGGTATTTTAATATAACATGTTAAAATTGTTACGAAGGCAAAGTTTTTTTTATTTGTGAATATCTAAAATACCTGATCAATGTTAACATTATAAACACAGAGATAGTCATCACAAAATTATATGCAGTAAGATTAATCCAGCATATCAAGGCAGAGTTTTAGATCTCTGGAGTACTCGATTTAGCCTGGCCTCTCGTCCCTTCAGTGGCAGCATGCCTATACGGGATATATCCTAGCTTTAGGAGATTGCTCAAACAGACGATCTTGAGGCATTGTGTTTGGATTTTTGGATTAATGGATACCAGGTATAATTTTGCTATGGTTCATCTACTGATGTTATGATACTATTTGGATAGAAATTATAGATAGAAAGGGGTTTATCTGAACACGTGGGAAACAAAAAGTTTCCTTAAGAATTTTTTTAATTGATTTTCGATTGATTCTTACATCATAATAAGATTCCTTATGTAAAAATCTTCAAGTTCCTATTCTTATTATAGCTGGATATTAAAGTAGTATAACTTAACATTCTGTCACGCTTATGCTTTCTACTTTTTTTTTTTCATTTTCATCTTTTTTATCTTATCTTTATCTTCTGTTAGTCTTGTTTGTCACATTTTTATCATTATATCTGTCACAATTTCATCTTTCTCAAAAGACTCAACAGATGATTAACAAATTCATTAAGTATGATTCACAAGAATTAGTTAGGTTTGGTTCTTTCCGAGTTTGTGATTTAAGGCACCTTCGTAACAATCTTGATGGAGCATGTTGATTCCCAACTCCAAGGCCAACTTCCCTCCCTCTTGTCAGAGTAATGTATTCACCTTTTCTATTTTTTAGGGTTTAGTTTGGTGCAGCTTAATATTTGTATGGGAAAATTGCAAAAACTCTCCCTATAATTGTTTGTTTTTGCAAAAACTCTCCATCACTCATGTTCAAATTTGCAAGATATATGCAAATCCATGAAAATTAACGGAAGCGTCATTTAAGTGTTGGACGTTTAAGTTGGCACGTTTAGGGATGGGCATGGAGTCTAGAATCGGACCGAACCGATAAAAAATCGAACCGAACTGGACTCCCCGGTTCTCCATTTTAATAATCATAACCGAAATCGTTACCTGGAGTTCTCGATTCTCCAGTCCCGGTTCCGGTTTGGTTTGGATTTGGTCTCCGATTTCGTTGCCAAAGTGCTCACCCCTAAGCATGTTTGAATTAACACTTAAGTGACACTTTCATTAATTTTCAAGGATTTGCATAGACGGTGCAAAAATAAACATGAGTAAGGAATAATTTTTGCGAAAATACAGTGAATGATGAGTTTGTGCAAAAAATATAATTATAGGGAGACTTTGCAATTTTCCCTATTTGTATTTACATGTTCATGGTCGTAATTGGGGGTCGGGGAGTGTGGATTTAGATTTTCAAATGGAGCAGGACTTGGAATTTTCAGAGCAAATTAAGATCTAAAAAATCACCGCCATGTTGGTGGGGTGCAGAGCCACACGGTTTTTGGACTTGGATGGAACCACTTCCATTTCTTTTAGGAAATAATATCACTTGTATGTTTCGAGTTTCTGCATCTGGATCATTCATTCATAGCAAAAAAAATGAAATTGGGGCCAACTCCGAACATCATTTCTTTTATGGAGGGGAAGATCAATATTTTAAAGATGGTTGGTATCATCTGAGCTTAAATATAACACTTCTCATCCAAACTCCAAGTTAAGATAGCAAATATAGGGATAGATTCGGCTACAAATGCTATATTCAGGTACAAATATAGGAATATACGGCTGCCACACGATCTGGAAATCAACGCTTGAGATGAAACCAAATTAGTAATGGCATGGGTTGTAATTTCATTAATTTTTATGCCTAATAACATCTGAAATGACTCTATTGGGGGTCTATGTGTCTTTTGACATTCACAAGAAATTGAATCTTCTATGTAAATCGTATCTTTC
>JAYMTP010008341.1:0-10155 GCA_036897365.1 Geranium brycei
GGAGGCCATGAGAGTCAGGGAAGCCCTCTCGTGGGCAAGAGGAAAAAACTGGGAGAGGGTGTAAATAGAATCAGATTGCCTCAGGGTGGTGGACCACATCCGACACAGGATTAAGGGTACAAACTCATTCGGGGGAATAATTTTTTACTGTTGCCGTATGATAACCGTTCAGGGTCCTGACATTTTTGTTTCTTTTGCTCGTCGGTTCTGTAATGTAGCGGCTCATGAACTAGCCAAATTTGCGTTAACTAACATTAGCTGGGATTATGGTGAGGGGTCTGTCCCACCAAATTTTGCCTTGACTGTCCGGCGTGACGTCGGGTTAGTTTGATTAATAATATTTTGAGTTTTCTTAAAAAAAAAATAACAAACCGTAATGATATGAGATTACCTCTTATTTTTTTCATGAACCGAACCTTGAAGAGAGAAGAGGACAGTGATGCTTTGCTGTGGTGATAACTTTTTGCCGTTGTTGAGTCAAAATCATGACCAATAATAATATCTTGTTTTATATTTGGTTTTGGCAATAGATATTATCTGGCAGATATATAAACAGTTGCAGTTGCACTGACTGACTCAAACCGACTCTCTCTCTCTCTCACTCACTTACCCATATAAACCCTAATTTTGCTCTTTACGGACCCTCTGGCGGGGCATATACGCCCTTATCTCTCTCAGTCGATTTTCTTCTTTGATTCAGATCAATCCCAAGGTTTCTCACTCTCCGACTCCCTCAATTTCGGTAAGTTCTCTTCGTTTTTGTTTTCCTATTTCTGTTTTCCTTGATTTTCTCGCCTTTTCTCGACAAATCGAACCCAATTGTGATTCTGGGTTTCTGTTTTTCGTGGGTTTAATTACTTTAAGCAACCCAACATTTGATCCCCTCCGATTGCCAATTTAACGCCTTTTCTGGGTTCAAGGTCAATTTTGATTTCAGGGTTTTGTTTGGTTTTCTCTCCTTCGATCCTCCCTATTCATGCAATTCCATCATGGGTTTGTTGAGTATGCATGTTATAGATATTTTATTGCCATATATGGAATTTATTTTGTCTTCTCTGAGCGTGTTGAATTTGTTTCTATAACTAATTTTCAGCCTAAGTATGATAATTAGTCTATTCTTGAGTGTTTCTAATTATGTTGAGTGTTTCTAATTATGAGTACAATGTGATGCACTCGAGATTCATGAACTTGTTGTAGGCTTAACATCTGTGTAAACATAAGTGGTTAGTGAAAATAAATATTCCTGATATCTCATCTATTCATTGTTTTGTTAGGAGTTAATGTTTTTTCACCATGATTATTATCCATTGTGCTGCTGCATTCACATTGTAATGGGTTGTGATTTTGGATGTTACTTGCTAGTTTTAGAGCTGGATTGTTGATCCCCTCACAAAGATTGTTATGGAGACTGCTGTACACAAGAATATCAAGTTTAAATTTTCCATTAAAAGAGTTGATGTTGGGCCAGAACACGATTACCAGTCTTTGATGAATGGCAATAGCAGAAAAGAAAGTGCTCAATCTGAGATGGGTCAACTACATTGCCGAGCAGTACTTTTACCCAATGGTAAAAGGTCGTCTCTTGCTGTCCATCCACAGTCAAAATCTTCTTTGACTGGTAATAAGCGTGCACCCCTGGGCATGGCTGAGGGTCATCTGGAAAAGAGGCAGAAGATCGACATGGTTATGAAGGAGCAGTGCAGTGCACTTTTGAGACAATTGATGGGTCACAAGGATGGTTGGATATTTAATCACCCCGTGGATCCTGTAAAGTTAGAAATTCCAGATTACTTCTCTATAATTTCCGAGCCTATGGATTTAGGAACGATCAGAAGTAATCTTGGAAAAAATAAGTATCGAGTCATTGAAGATTTTGCTGCTGATGTCAGACTGACCTTTGCTAATGCAATGCTCTATAACCCTCCTAATTGTAGGGTTCATCGTGCTGCATTAGGTCTAAGTACGAGCTTCGAGGAGAAATGGAAAATCTTAAATGCAAAATGGGATCATGCAAGGTCAAAAGTTGGGGTGAAGCAAATTTCCATGAGACAGGTGAAGGAGACTCAGTATACATGTCTTAAGGCATCTCCACTCTTAAAAACTAAGGGGTCTGAAGGGAAGTTCCACCGTACTCCTGAATCTGCTGAAGTAAGTTATGATCATGAATTTACACGAGTTATGTCAATATATGTATTTGCCAGGAAATGTGTTGAAAGTTCATGTCCAATTGCAGGAATGTCGAATTAAATCTTCATCAGTGCCTCAAACGAGCAAGTCAGATCAGGATTCTGATGGTAGTAAATTTTCTCACACAACTATTGAGTATTCTCTGTAATATTATTGATGATCTGACTGTTGGTATTGTGTTAAATGGTGTTAAGGAGCTATAAGTGCCTTGGATGAAGAAAGTTTGTGTCACAGTTCGCAGCTGATGATTCCTGATAAGAGTACTTTTATAGAAGGTTAATATCTTTACTTTTGTTTTATTCATTTTTATAACTTGGCATTGCAACTTTTGCATATGACCAATCTTCTCCATTCATTCTCTCTGAAACTCAAATTTGTTTTAGGATGGAAAACTCCAGTTTTTGATGTACAATTGTCACCAAAGAAAGCTCTCCGTGCTGCAAAACTTAAGAGTCGGTTTGCTGATACCATCTTGAAGGCACAACAGAAGACTCTACTAGATCATGTAAGTATCTATATATACACGTTGATGAAAGTTTGGTGGCACATTACCAAATTTTTATTTTAATAATGTAGGGTAAAAAGGCTGATTTAGCAAAGCTGCGGCAGGAAAAGGAAAAATTGGAAAGGCGGCAGCTTGAAGGTGATCCAACAATTTGACTTGTCTGTATGCATGTATTTATTAAGTTCAAATCAATAGGTAGTAAGTATATTTTATACTGTATTGTGGGATATACTGTCATAACCATAATGTGATGTGAGGTTAAAAATAGTTAAAATCGGATAATTTGTGTTGGGTAGACAGGCAGAAGGGGAGATGCATGGGCTATTGTAGGATATACTGACCCAACTGTGAAAATGTTTACTACATGAATTGACTTTTTAACCTGGATTGACTCTGAAGTCTTTAACTAGGGTTGTTTTTGAACAAACTTTGAAGCTTTATTTCAATTGGATTTGCTCTACCTAAAAGAACACAACACTTAGATTTTCATGCATTTCTGGAGTAATGTTTCTTATATAAACTTTTAGCACACCTACTGAAATACCAACTTATTTATTCTTGTGCCCTGTAGAGAGAAGCACGATCGAAGCTGAAATTAAAGCAGCCATAGCTGCCAAACGTCTGTGGACAGAGAGTAAGCTGAAAATGCAGCGGGAGAGAGAAAGAGAGGCTGCCAGGATTGCAGTTGGAAAGGTAAGTTTCTTTTGCAGGGTCTTACGGTAGGCTTTTGCTTCCTTACTAACCGATTACGCTTATTGGCACACCCATCCAGGTTGTGAAAACTGTAGAACTTGAAGAGAACATAAAGGTCATAAAAGAACTCGAGATACTTGGGTGCTCCCTATATGCTGCTACTTTCCCTCACAACCGGGGAAGTTGTCAAGTGTCACGCAGACAATTCAATGTAAGGAGTCCACTAGAGGAGCTCGGCTTATTCATTAAACAAGAGTACATGGTAAGTGAGGATGGGGATGACGACCTCGATCAAGCAGTCGAGGAGGGGGAGATATTTTCTTGACATAATAATTTGCTGCTCAGTATATATAGGTCTTAACTTCAACTTGTTTATAACTCCTTCCTTCCTAGCAGGAGGAGAATGATATATATGGCGTCTGTAAACACAACCTCAAATTTTGTAGAGAAGAGTGATGATATAAATGTTTTTGTATATTCTTGTCTTGTTAATAACATAACACAGAAAGTGATAATATGCATATTTCCAGATAAAGTCATTACAGCCAAGAGAGGTATCTATGAAGTGACGGGGTCAAGTGGTGTACTTGTTCTTGGCATTCCTGTCGTGTTTCTTTGCATCTTCCTGTTGTAACATGTGATGATAAGTATGCTGGGGAAGAGACAGAGTGATGTGTGATTTATGAGTAAAATTAAATGACTTACATGGAAAATGAAGCCAATGGAGTCATTGTAATCAAGGAACTCCTTCCATTGCTTACCAATGCTAATCTGCAGTGCAGTATTACTGTTATGAATGATCCAGCTAGATTGTGCATACATGCATTGATGGAGTCAATTACATTACCTGAGCAGCTTCATTGTGAGCATTCTTGGTCCAGATTGATATCTTTTCCTGCCTTGCTCTCACATTAACCACCGCCCCACAAATTTCATCTCCATGTTCAAATTGTTCGCCGATCATGGCCAGCAACTGCTACAGTATATTAAGAAATGGTACGAAGAAGAAGGGTTGAATAATAAATAAGGCGGTACTTAACTGTGTAGAGCCAAGAGGTATCAGATTTGGCTCTAGCGAAGGTGACAGTCCATTTGCCTCCATTAGCGCAAATGGGGTCCTCCCACTTGGGCTCGATTTTATTCTTGAAACAATGCAAGTCAGCCCCCACACCCAGCTTGCTGGGATGGTGAATGTTGTTGTAAATGCTCCAAAAGTGTTGGACAGTGGAGAAGGTGTAGATGGGGCGAATGGAGCTTCCCCAAGCGGCCTGCTTCGACTTGGCGGAGGGGTTGTCGAACCAGAAGGTCCAACAGTGCTCCAGCGGATGATCACACTCTGCCTCATCCACGCCCTCCGACGACCACTTTCCCTTAGGGTTATTGTTGCTCTCCTCCACCATTTTCTCTTCACAACCAATATCAATTCTCTACTATATATAAAAAAAAACACACACACTTAACGGCCCATGCTAAACTTGCTCAAATTCCTACCTTTTTTTGGTCGGAGATCCACTTAAAAAGGCTATCGTTTAATACAATTTAATATGAGATCATCTTAAAATGGGTAATCTCACTTTCTTATAAATTTTTTTTGAAATTTTGAATTTCTTTTCTTTATTTATCACAATACGTTTGCATAATAATTAATTTTCTTAGTTTTCAATATAAAATATCTTAAATACCCCTCATTTGATATATTGATAACTGCATACAGGTACATGTAACAAAACACCTGTTTTCCACATAAGTATACTAAAAACGTTTATTTTCGTCATGCTTTCAACTCGGTTACAGATTTATGCAAAATGACGGGTATACCTATGTTTAAAAAATATAAATAAGAATTTTAGGTGAGCTGACAAATTAAAAAAAGATGGGTATATGTATAGGCAAAACATGTTTCGTTGAGTGTATCTAATTGCAATTATCTCTTTGAAATATAAATTTTTATATATTAATGAAAAGTAATGGCTTACATATTACACAAATGAAATGTAGGAAAATGATGCAGGACGAAAAATTCCCAATATACCTCTCAAAAAAATCTAAACTCGATTTTATTTAAAATAGAACAATTTATAGTAAACCACAATTATTCATAGATAAGTGTAGTAAAGTGATATTAGCTCTATTCAAATATATTAACTCGTGTCAGTTAAATCATAAGTCAGTAAAAGTGGGGGTTTTAAGAGAGCCGACGACGAGTTATTCAAATTTGATTTGTTAGACATTCGACTCGAACACAATATAGTTAAGCCCAATGCTAGGTTTGTTTAATAATCAAGGTTGAAATCACAACTAGCATATCATATATTTTTTCTTTGGTGAATATTTAACTTTAAAACTAAATGAATCGAGATAATTCAAGTCTTAATATTTTATTGAACTTAAATGTCTAAACTCAATTGGAGTGGGAGGGTAATATTTATTCTTAAAAGTCAAGTCGCATGTTTAAAAAAATTAAGTTCGATTTGACTCTTTTAAATCTCACTGTAATAATTTAATAAAATATGTTTTGAACATTTAATCTTACACCATTGTACACGAACGAAATATTATTTATACTATTATGTTTTTCAGTACCGATGGCTAATTTATGCATGTAGCCATACATAATTTCTACGTCGCCGTTAATGCGTTAGAATTCTGATACAACATGAAAGAAAGGGAATGAAGACATTAAAATTCAGTAGCTCCATAGCAAGTGACCTACGTCACCCTTAAATAGTTACAAATAAGCCATATTGTCAATATTGTAATGGCGTCATACCTCTTTTCTGTGTCGTTGTTAAAATACTTAACGGCGGAGCACGTCAAGCAATATGCCGCCGTTAAGTTAACAACGACTTTGACAGTTGGTCGGCGGTGCAACCATCTGTCATGATAATTTGGTGGTGTATAAGAGCTCCACGGTAAATTATACTTTTCAATTAAATCTCTTACGACTTAAGAATCACTCAATTTATATAATATCTAAGAAATATTTAGAAGATTCAAGAAAGTATATCAGCTTGAAATTTTAATATATTCACGATTAGTTTAAAAAATTATAATGAATCTTGAAAATAATCAAGTTCAATTATTCAACATACCCTTAAAAAATTTGTATCCAATGAATCTCGTTTAATTATGGCATTAAAACACCTCTCACGTACAAATCAACAGGGGTGCATGATGTTAATAATAGAACTCTGATACCATAATATAAAAGTATAAACTTGCCTAAAAATTTCAAGCATATAAACAGAGGCCCAAACTTGTAGTGTGAAGTTCCTTACTAAGTTGGCGAACCTTTCAAATGTGATAATTTAATAGTTTAATTATCTATCCAATAGATTCATCTACCAACAAAATATGGCTCACTTCACAAGATTTAAATTCAAGATATTGTGAAAAATTAAACTTTTTTGTTACATTCAACTTGTGATTGTGAGAATATTACGGAGTTTGACAACTTACACATGAATGCACTCGGATACAAATGTTAGATGCGGGTTAGTCCATAAACGTAAATTACACAATTAAAGCATACATTCATCCAATAAAAATGGAAAAATCGAACAAGACGAACAGATTGAAATAAATACTTTAATAATTCAATATCATAGTTGATGTGTGGCCGCCCATATCGACATCTCTTTATCCACATTTAGTGTTGAATATCCCTCGTTATGTGGGTATTTAGAGTTTTTTTTGTACCATTTTATGCCTTCGGGTATGTTTGGTGCAATTCTGCAAAATGCAGGTGAAAATGAAGCAAAATGGAGCTGAAATATGTTTAAGAAAATTCTACAACAAATCTGAAACTTCCAGATGGCTTAGATTTCTCATTCGAGCTTCGATTTTGGCCTATAATATGTCGATTTGAAGGGAATTCGATGATCTACACTTTGGAAAGATATAATCGTCACACAAAATGTCACATGTCCAAAAACGCCAGAAACTTGTGGCGTTGTTGTGACGGTTGTGTGACGTTCATGTGACAAATGTCACATGACATGTGAAGATCGTCACATCGCCCGAAAATCACCTATATGACGACTTTTATACCTTATGTTTGGAATCCACAACTTGGACTTGACCAGCTTCCACCTTTCTGAGAGAGATACTATCGCCTAAGCTTTCCCTTGGAGGCCATCTTTGGTGCTCCAAGGGAGGGGTTCCATCACAATCACCATGGGACAAAGCAAATGAAGCATAAAGCTAAATGGGAGACCGAGATAGGAGAGTTTGTCAGCTCCCAAATCCTTAGTGGATGCTGGGTTTGTTTATTCTCTTTCCTGCTATTAAATCTTATAATCTCTTATTGATGAATGATTGAACACCATGATTTGAGGCTAAAAACCCTAGGTCATGGGCAGCAGACCTTATGACGACTTAACGTTATGACGAGTTTAGATTTTCGGTTAATTGATTCATGTTGAATTTACTCTGCTTTGTACTATCTATATGAACTTCAAATTGAGTGTTTAATGTTTATAATTTGAGTTTGACATTAGCTCCGAGAGGTGTGGTTGAGAATGGATCTAAGTAGGGTCGAGAGGTCGGTCTCTTGGAGTCGATGTCTCGGTTCGAAAATTGTTGTGTTTATTGCTGTGGAGGATCGAATATAATTCTTGAAAGGGTTTTTCGACCCGAAATTAGTCGCTACTCAATGTCGAGAGGCGAGTAACGTATTTATAACATAGGCCAATTTATGCATGCTTGAGTAACTGATTGTTGAACTTGGATTTGCAGACATTTTGTGATTTATTGATGTATTATTTTTGACGTGGACAAGCTTGTTTGAATATATTTTGTGCTTCACTATGAATGCTAAGGTAGCTACTTAGGGTTCAACCCTTTAATTCCCGTTCGATACTGAGAGGTGGGATTGGGAGTTGACATAAATATATTGCGAGGGATCGGTCTCCTAGAGTCTCTCTCTTGGTTCGATAATTGTTTAACTTAATGCAGTCGAAGATTAGTAATAATTCCTGCGAGGGTAGCTAGTTGGAGATTAAGCTCTACTCAATGTCGAGAGGCGGGGAGAGTAACTAAAACCTAGGCCAAACGAATTGCATGCTAAAGACTTAATTATCTATTAATTATGAGAGAGTTGTTGGTTCAGTGCCCGTGGTTGTTCAACTTCTTGTGTGCATCCCTCTGTTTTTATTATTTTGCACTTAGCTTAATTATCCTTTTAAACCGAAAACTCCCAAGAGATTTGTGTATTTATTTTATTTTGTGTTTGTGTCGGGACAGAGAGTGCACGATGTGTAAGTATTAAACCCCTATTTGGTCCATGTGGATTTGGCCCAAAATTTAGCATGAATATAAATTTACTTGATAATGATCGTGTCTGGTGCGCGAAGCCTTGCGGTGTGTGCGCGCTTTTCGGCCCATCATTAGTATAATTATTATAAAATAACTTGACATGATATTCGTCATTGGACGGATGAACGAGGCGAAAAAGAATTTCGTCGAAGCACGGTAGTATGCTTTTCTTAAAACGATTATTGCCTCGTAGTGGGAACTCGCTCCCAGGATACAACGACGAATCTGATGGAACTTTGTCAGGGATGTAGATAATAATCGAGGAGGAACGAAATAGAGGGAGAAGAAGTTGGCTAGGAACAAGAGATTCGAAAATTCTAAAATATTTTATTTCCGAATTCCAAATTGGAAACTTTGTTGAGAAGTTTTATGTGTCGATGCAAAATTTCGATGGGTTTCGGCCCACAAATTTTCTGTAGCATTTGTGCCGCCCGTGGCCCGCTCGTGGTCCTAAACTCCTAGTGTTCACACCCGATAGACAAGCACTCTCCCTGTGGGATCGATAACTTCGGGACGAAATACTCCCGATATTACTTGGGACGACCGGTGCACTTGCCGAGCGCGTCATGCAGCGAGGCACAAATTTGGCTTTTCCATTCACAATGAATAGATCTACCCTTGAGCATCACTAATTTCAGAGAGACAGATCTTGGAGTTGACGGTGGCTTCACGACAAACGGTTGTGGCACCAAATCTAATCTTGAGCATCGTCAATTTCAAAAGTTGAAGAAGTTTGAGAAGAAGGATGAACCAAGGAGAGAGATGAAAAGAAAGGATTTACTGTGTGAGCTCATCCTTTATAATAAAGAAATGATTTGCCTTATGAAATAAATGAAACTTTATGATAAATTATGGGTGTATACATTTTCATTCGTTGCCAAAGAGATTTATGGGTTGCGGGCCTAGGCCCATCCGCAGCTAGTAAATGGAATTTGGTTGCGTACACTACATGGGGCGCAACCCTTATTATTAAGGAACGCATACTAATTGTGTACGCCGTTGAAAAATAAAATAAAGGGCGAGTACATCCTTGTACGCAACCCTTATTTAATTTTGTAGTTGTGTACGTCTGCATTTACGTAGCTAAAATGCCTAAATGGTGTGGTGTCATAAACTTCATCTTCATTGCCTGCACCACATAGTTGATATCGCTTACCATAGAGTATGAAACTGGTAAATTGTCACCTCTCTCCAGTACTTTCGTCGAGGAAGTGCTACTTATGCCACTTTTCGATGTCCTCTTCGAGTTCTTATTGGTCATCGCTTTGAACTATGCTCTGACACTAATTGTTAAAACCTCCAATAATAAAACTTTAAGAACAAGACTCATGGATAAAAACGAATTAATATAAAATATGGAGAACAAAAATAAGATACAAAAATCAAAATATAATTAGATGGAAAGTAAAGATAGAGGAAGAAGTTATTTCAATTTCAATGCTTTCATTTTATTT
>JAYMTP010008342.1:0-10154 GCA_036897365.1 Geranium brycei
TATATATATATATATATATTATATTTATATAGATTGAAGGACTATTATACATTTTGTATTATTTTTATTTGTTTGGCATGTTAAAATAATGTTATTAATGATAACCGTTGATGATAAACATAAGGCATTCTAAAATTTGTACTAGATAGATGCTTTATAGCCGGTCTCATCCCATAAGTTTTGTCAAACAATATTATTGAGTAACCGTATTATTACCGCACAAAACATGTGAGAAGAGGTTGAATGTTTGATGCCGACATTATTGCTAACTTTTTATCATTTTCGTTTGTTAATTTTCTTTTTGAAAAAGCGTTTCCACAATTAAAAAAAAAGTCTAAAAATGGTCCGAATATATTCCACAATTGAAAGTACATTTCTACCCCCACTAAATACACAATTATTCTAAATATTATATTTTGATAGTAAAATCAATCTCTAGAAGATTAAATGGATTAATATTATTTATTTATTTTGAATTAAAATGGATTAGTATTAATGTTTTTTTTGTTTTATAGGAATCAACATTAATTTGATTGAAATAAAGCCTATATTCTAAAGTAAAAACGGACACTTAAATAGAGAGATCAACCTCTATTTTCTTTCTTCGGCTATAGTTATAGTTGATCTTTACACATTTACAGGAAAATTTTGAAGTTAAAACAATATTTTCACGAAAACTTTTATCATTATCTTTTTTTTAGGGTAAAATGAATTTATTGATTAAATAACAACTAATCTGGCATAAAGTCGGACAACTGAAGCTACATATGGTAGGACAGACCCTTCACCATAATCTCAGTTCCTGTTAGTTAAGACAAACTTGGTCAATTCGTGAGTCATTTGATACCGAGCAAAAGAAAGACAAACACATGTTCCGATAGTGAATAGTACGCAATCCCTTTTGTTAATAATTTCTCCAAAATTGTTCAGCTCTATCGTCTAACATCATTAAAGCCAATTAATTATTTGTTTTTTCAAAGATTATCGCACTTTTGGTAATTTTAAATTAAATTCACTAGGTACTTTTGAAAGGATTATACATCCATGTTCATGTAATTTAAGTTTATTATCCTTACCTTAAAAACAATCAAACTGTTTTATTTACATGAAAATTACTCAGGTGAAAACTATTATTGTGATGTAAATTAAGAACACATATAAACTGTTTGATTAACAAAATTTAGATAATGTATGATTTTGATAAAATTGAATTAAATTAAATTTATTTATTAATAGCAACGTGTTTAAATCTCAGCTAGGGATGATAACGGGTTGGGTTTGGGGCGAGTTAGACCAAACCCGCACCCGTACCCGAAGGATTTGAACGGATGGTTACCCAACCGGAAAAACTCCGCTCAAAGTGAGCGGGCACCCGCCCCTCTCAAAACCCATCGGATACGAGTTTTACCCGAAACTTGACCCTAAAACCATCCAAAATGCAAAATTAAATTGAAATGCCCAAGATTTATAATATATAATAATATATTTAATTGTTTTATATTATATATAATATATGTAATTGTTTTATATATTATATATAATATACAATTATATCCACAATTGCTTTAATTGAAAATTTTTTAATTTTTTTTTGTTAAAAAATAATAATATATATTAATTATTTATTATTTGTATATGTTACATGTGCGGGTTGGAAACGGGGCGGGTATAGATCAACCCGCGTCCGGCCAAAAACCCGAAGGAAAACCATATTCGTACCCAATTATTTTTGGGTTTTAGCCGTTTTGATCATGGTGGGTTAATCAGGTACCCGTCGTGTTAGAGTTTTTTTTGCCATTTTTAATCTTTTTATTTTGTAAATTAAAAAATTTGTTCTTAGTCTATACCATAACAGAGGTTTTCACTTAATTAGTAGCCACTAACCCTCTTACGTATATTGACATATTTTTTTCATCTTAAATCAAATTGATTGCACACTTTAAAAAGATTACTATTTTTCATGGACATTAAATTTCAATATTTTTAAATATTATAGCACCCTATCCACTTTATAACTCAACCTCACCCATGAAACACTACCGGTTGGTTTTGTCATTAAATTTCAACTGATTATTATATGTGATTCTAATTTATCACATAAACACAAATAATCACAAACTTTCCTAATTAAGGAATTTCCTCCATAAATCCTATTAATACCCCTTTTTTATTTTATATATAAAAAAAATAAAAGTTGCCAAATAGACCTGTCCAGATATAAACTGCAATCGCTCTTAAGCCACAATGCATGAATGCTAATTGGCCATGCCCGTCACGAGAAAAACACGACCAAACCAATCAAAACCAGCCACGTGTTACGCAGCCTCACCGATGCTGACTCACCACTTATCCACCCGCACACGTCCGATCTGTCAAGCCACCTGGCGGGCACACCCACGGCACATATCACGAGGCCGGATCGGACGGCTCGGAGGTGAGGTACACGGAACCTGAAGTGGACGTTAAGCGCAGTAGAAGACAAAAAAAATCGAAAGAGAAGCAAAAATGGTATAGAGTTCGTGGAGAGCGCAGCGACGCCGAGGTGGGGCCCTCAAATTTTGCCTATATAAAGAGCTTGGCTTGTTCGCTATCTCACTCTCATTGGGCACACAGATAAGATTTCACATTTCAGATCGTAACAGAGAGCGTGAAATTTGAACTCGAATTCGAGCTTCTTCTCCGATTTCACTGTTTTTGTAGCGCGAGATCGAGGTATGGCTATGGCGATGAAGCGTGCTGCTGCTACTGCGGCTAAAGCAATTGCTTCTTCTTCTTCTCCTGTTCTCTCGAGAAAGCTCCATGTAAGCAACCGATTCCGAATTTTTGAATTATTTGATTTTTTTGCTGGATTTTTTTTAATTTTATCTGAGTTTTTTGCTTTTTTGTGTAGTTGTTTTGGTTTTTGATCGGGTGATTGTGATCGTTAGGTGTGCGCGAATTGATTTCTTTCATTTTCAGGCGATTGTTTGGTTCTGCGATTGTTGATTTCGTCGCTTGTGTTCTTGTCCTGCTTGTTTTGAATATTCTGTTCTGTGGCTGAAGATTGATTTGTGGATTTTTTTTTAAAAAAATGAAATTCTGGCTGCTAGTAACTCTTAGGATCAACTTTGCTAGATTGATTTTGAATTTTTTTTGCATGCATTTAGGAAAGTTTGATTAATGCTAATTTTCCGCTATTATAGCTAAATCATCCGAATGATATGACTGTAACAGGCACAATTGAAACATCACCTTTTTTGCTGAATTTTTTTTACCGCGGCTAAATCAGATCTTTTAAGGAAATATGGCAAGAAAGTGGTGTGTTGTTTGTTAATTGAAAAAATGTGACCTTTGTATTTTTGTGCAAAATGAGTGTATTTTTATAAAATACGAAATTTCTCCCCAAATTAAAAATAAAAACTTTATTCACATCATTATAAAAAAAAATAATTTTAAACTTAACAATAATTTTACTAAAAAATTTAATTACGGAATTTGATTATACAAGTTTTAGTTAGAACATAAAAATAGATTTTTTTTAAATATTTATTTTTAAAACAATAATTCTTTATTTCAGAGGTAATTTTGTCATTTTCATAAAAATATACACATTTTGCACTAAAAAAAATACAAAGTTCAGATCACATTTCTACCTTTTTGCCATTTTCGGGTTTTGAACGGATGATTGTGATAGTTAGGCATGCACGAATTGTTTCGTTCAGTTTTTAGGCGATTGTTTGGTTATGTGATGGTGCATTTCAGTAGCTTGTGTTCTTCTCCTGTTTGTTTCAATATTCTGTTCCATAGCTGAAGATTAATTTGTGGATTTTTAAAAAAAAATCTGGCTGCTGGTAGCTCTTAATTAGGATCAATTATGCCATGTTGATTTTGAGTATTTGTGCATGCATTAAGCAAAGTTTGATTAATGCTATTTTTTCATTGATATAACTAAATCATCTGAATAAATATGACTAACAGATACAATTAAAACGCGTCACATTTTTTAACAAGGCCAATAGTTATTTTGAGAGTTGTTACACCAAAACATATATTGTGGGACATATTACAGCAAAACAAATAATTTCAAGATATGGAAGGAGCAAAGCAAAATGATCTGTTCCTTGCATTGGCTTGGGTGGGTTTGGAATTAGGCACACCATAGCACAGCCATGTGTGATGTGTGGAAACTGGAAAGTGTGACAGATCATGTGATGTGGTTGGGATGTCAAATTAAAAAATTGGTCAGGGGTACACGTCCACATATCAAGGTGATTGTGATTGCCCACATGATCATGTTTTGCCTAATTGGATAATGTTGATGATGGTGATGCCACCACCTTTTAAATTATGGAGGATATGATTAAAATAAGTCCATTAGTTCACCTAATCACTTACTGGAAAGATGTTATCATATTTATTATTTCTATACATAAGTGTTGCTTGTTTCGAGTTTGCATTAATAAAGTTTAGATAATGCCTAGGTTGTATATCCATTTGTACTGGAATGTGTTAAAAAACGACCATAACAGGAAATTACTATAATTCGCAATAACAAAGTTTTAGTCTATCACTGCAATAATGTTGTTCCAAGAAATTGATTCTCAGTTTTGTGTTATTTATGGTGTTTCAATATACTTGTCATGGTTGGTTTATTCATGTTGCTGTCTTTCTGCTAAAAGGCATCTCCTGGGCCGAAAAAGATAGTGGGTGTCTTTTACAAGGCCAACGAGTATGCTTCGATGAACCCAAATTTTGTGGGTTGTGTGGAGGGAGCTTTGGGCATCCGTGACTGGCTGGAATCTAAAGGGCACGAATATATTGTCACCGATGACAAAGAAGGACCCAACTGTGGTTAGTATATGTACTCGATGATCCAGTTGCGCACACACACGTCACACTCATTTATCACCTGAAATAAGTTTTTCTTTCCCTCGTGTTCCCTTGCAGAACTGGCGAAGCACATTCCCGATCTTCATGTCCTTATTAGTACTCCTTTCCACCCGGCATATGTTACAGCTGAGATGATCAAGAAGGCCAAGAATTTGCAGCTGCTCCTCACTGCCGGAATCGGTTCCGACCACATTGATCTGCAGGCTGCTGCCGCTGCTGGGTTAACAGTTGCAGAGGTCACCGGAAGTAATGTCGTTTCAGTTGCAGAAGATGAGCTCATGAGGATTCTCATTCTTACCCGGAACTTCTTACCTGGATACCATCAGGTTATCAATGGAGAATGGAATGTTGCTGGGATTTCTCACAGAGCATATGACCTCGAAGGGAAGACAGTGGGCACTGTTGGTGCTGGACGGATTGGCAAGCTATTGCTCCAACGGTTGAAACCATTCAACTGTAATCTCCTTTATTTTGACCGCATCCAGATGGACCCGGAGATGGAGAAGTTGACCGGGGCAAAGTTTGAAGAGGATCTCGATGCAATGCTTCCCAAGTGTGACATAATAGTTATCAATACACCTCTCACAGAAAAAACAAGGTAAGAATATCATCTCACCTACATTTCCCGACACTCGAATTTTCATATCTTATAAACTGCTGTTCTCTTGTAGCTAACTGAAGTTAGTAGGGTCAGTTCATTACCAACAGTTTTTTTTTCATTCTATTTTCAAATTGAGTCTGTACCTAAAATAGTAAACAATAGTTGAAATTACGGTTATCCATCAAACTTACCCAACTTTTTATTTCCTTTAATCAGAGGTATGTTCAACAAAGAAAAGATTGCAAAGTTGAAGAGGGGAGTCCTGATTGTTAACAATGCTAGAGGGGCTATTATGGACACCCAGGCAGTTGTGGATGCTTGCAACAGCGGACACATTGCAGGTATTAACTTATTAGCCAGCTGAAGTTAATACATTTTAGTGAAGGCCGTCTTCATATGTATTTTTCCTGTATGGTAAAGCTTGGACATTTACTGAAAACATCAAGCATGTGTCTTGATTTTCATGATTATAAGTACTTGGGAAGTGAAATTTCAAATCTGGTTGATCTATTAACTAGTAAGGCTGTGAACATATTGTATGCTGAATGTCAATGCTTGGTATACATATCGTGTCTAGATCGGGATGGCATGTCAACTGCAATTTATTTATCTGTTTTGTTACGCTTTATTATTCTATAGGGTACAGTGGAGATGTTTGGAACCCTCAACCCGCTCCTAAGGACCACCCGTGGCGATACATGCCAAACCAAGCCATGACCCCTCATATTTCTGGTACCACCATAGACGCACAGGTATTTCAACTTCTTAATCTCGCTTTCGTGCTTTTCACCTACTTGTCTCTCAACCAAAACCTTATAAACCGTGAAAATTTGCAATCGTGCAGCTGCGATATGCTGCTGGAACCAAGGACATGCTCGACAAGTACTTCAAAGGAGAAGAGTTTCCCGCGGCGAACTACATCGTCAAGGAGGGCGAGCTCGCTCCCCAGTACCGTTGATTTTAGGTCACCGAGTCTCGCTGCCAAGTGTTTAATGATGTCTTCAAATAATGTGGGCTTGGCAAAGCTTCTTCTTCTTTACTTTGTATCAATGTCTTGTGGGCGAAACATTTGTGGTGATTTTATGATCATCCTCAACTGTTTTAGTGGAAAACTGTGTTGTTGTAATTGGGATGCTGCCATATAAACTTGTTGTCTTTGGAACTGAAAATTCATTGGCAATTTTATCAGTTGTCTTTGGAACTTAAAATTCATTGGTAATTTTATCAGTTTGTGTACTTTAAAGATGCATTTAGACGCATTTTGCTTGAAGCTGCGATATTTGATTGGACTTGATTTCAAACTGATGCATCTACAATACTTGATTGGACTTAGCTTCCAACTGAATCCATTCTAGTTTTTTTTTCAAATTAATTGAATCAACTTCACTAATTCTACCATTTATTGTATGGGGAAAAATCTCGTCATTGTTTATTCGACACATTAACACTGCACCCGCTTTTAAACAATACTATAAAAATTCCCGACTTGTCCGGCTGGTCTTATATTTACCACTTAATTAATCCTTGATTAATCTGATTTAGTTTTTAAATTAATTTCTGATTAGTCTTTTAGAATATCAAATACACATAACTGATCACACCCACTTCCAAGCATACATTAGGCTAATCTTAACCTGCTAAGTTAGCCTTAATAAACAATATATCCTGTCATATGAATGCATATATTGATTTTTTAACTATTATGAATTGACATTTATAGTCACATGAATTATAAGAGAATTAATCTAAATTAATTACTGAAGGAACAGATGGTGGAAAAAGCCGACAATGTTCCTGGACTGCTTCAAGGCAATCGGATTCTACCATGATTTATTGATTTATACCATTTAAAAGGGCATAAGTTTATGTATTAAAATATAGAACTGAGATTTAAAAGATGCCTTCAAGATAGGATCAGGAGGTTAAAAGCGGGAGTGCCCAGTTGTCGTAACCAGGCTTTGGAGCGGGCACTCCTCTCGCACACATAGCGAGCTTTTTACCACTCATCACATCCCTTGGACTGCCTGAAGGATCATATTTAAACCTCTCCCATCTCTCTCCCTTTTATAAGCTCTGCGTGAGTGAGCACCTGCCTTTCTCGGCGATGTGGGACTTTCAAAACCCGCACTACCACACACATGACACAACTTCGTAACTTTGCATAACATAAGTCGCGTGAATCATTTTTCTACTCACAAATTATTGCTAATGGGGCTGTAAACTAGCAAAACTTTTAACGAGCTGCTCGAGCTCGACTCGTTAAATATTTGGTTTAGCCTCGTTATAATCGATCTCGAGCCAAATTCGAGTTCAAAATTGGGCGAGTCAAGTTCGAGCCTAACCTTTCAAGATTCGGTAGAGTTGTGAGCCAACTCGTTTTATATTTAATGAATTAATTATTTAATTATTAATGAATATTTGTATTAAAATTTAAGCGAACCGAATCGAACCGAACTCGAGTTTGTCTATTTTATTTCGAGCTAAACTTGACTTTAGTTGTAAACTCGTTCGAGCCCGAGCCGAACTTTAGCCGAACATTTTTCACGGGTCGAGCTCTACTAAAATGATGTTCGATTCGGTTTGTTTATAGCCTTAATTGCCATGTGTTTCAGGATGTATGGAAAATAGGGGTGGGAATGGCCGGACGCTTGACCCAGCGCCAGTTTTCGAAATTATTTTGGAAGATTCGATGTTCAATATAAATTTCGATTTTAAATCATCCAAATTATGAGTCGGTTTATCGACTTACATTGGTTATGAGTTAAAAATTACTTATTACCAGTGTTTATTGTTTTGGACGAACAGAATAAACACACAAATTAAATAGTAGCATCATCACTATCACCATCACCATCACCATGTCTTGTTCAGTGACCCACTCTGTCCTGCGAGCCCCATATCCACCACAGATCCGCAGGCTCCACATCTATATACCTTAATATAATGTACTGCAACCTTACTTTCATCTTTTTATTAATCTTTCAATTAAATGTTTTATTAGGGATAATGACAATTTATTAGTTGGACTGCTTTTACAATTAACAATACTTATTTAAAAAATTTAACGGTCGGGTCACTTACTTTTTTACTATTTGTTCTATCACTATTAAATTTTAGATGAATTTTTTTAGTAAATTGTGAAATATCAAAAATACCCATGCACCATATTAAATGACTACGTAAAATCATGACAACATGCACAATATTAACCATATGCAATCCATTCACACTTACCACTTTCTACATATGCAATTGTTAACATAAGTCTGACATGAGCCCTAGTTGTATCATATTTTCCTTATCTATTCTTGTACATGTAACCTATTCATAATCAATTTTAGTACCATATCTAACCCTAGTTGCTACAGCCACTACTTCCGCAGTCATCATCCTGTCGGCTTCTTATTCGCTTGGCTCACTGATCGGTTCAGCGCCGATTGACCCGGATCAAAATTAAGGAAAATGACACTTAGATCCCCCATAACTAAACACTATATACACATTCTTAACTAAAAATTTAATTGTTAAACCCGTTAAGTATATCAGTATCTCACTTAGCCTAACACGTTAGCTTTCAAGTCAAAATAATGGCATGCGATATGCACATGGTGGACTCAGATTTTTAAAATGGAAAAATTACTCTTTAATTTAAACACTAAAATTAAAAATCAAAAGAAATGCATCATCTTTCTCGCATTTATATTTTTAAGCAAGTGCTCTTAGTTTCTAAGTACCGTTTAAGCAATTTATAACATAGTTGATGGGTGATGGTCCATGTTGTTCTCGGCTATCTTGGTCATGGCTAAACCTGTAAACAAGCCAAACTTTTAAACGCTCGATTCGTTAAATATTCGTTTCGAGCTTGTTATGATCGAGTTCGAACCGAATTTAAACTAAATGTTGGACTCGTTTAATAAACAAGTCAATCCTAACATTTTAAGGCTCGATAGTCGCAAGCCAATTTGTTTAATATTTGATTAATTATATTTAATTAATATGTTTTTTTACCTTTTAATGAATGTACATAATTAAACTAAATTAGTTGATTTGAGACGAGCTGATTTCAAGCTTATTTAGTTTTTTTTAGTATTTAATCAATCATATATTATTTCTTTTTATTTAATATTAATTATAACTTTTAACGAATGTTTGTAATAAAAATTAACCTAACAAAGCCGAGCTCGGACTTCTCTATATTCTTTCAAGCTCGAGCTCGAGCTTAGTTGTACAATCTCGTTCGACCTCGAGCCGAGCTCAAGCCGGTCACTTTTTCACGAGCAGAGTCGAGCCCTACCAAATTGAGACTCGATTCGTCTTGTTCACATCCTTAGTCATCATTGCCACTTTATGGTCTATGACCATTTGAGGCCTATGATCAAACAACATCAAATCAAGCAACCAAACAGTGGCAACTACTTCAAAATTTGATAGAATATCAAGTACAAAGAGGATGTAGATGTAAAGACTATCTAGTTAAGAGGTTCTAGTGCTAATTTCCCTTAAAATTATTCAGAATTGTTGTTGATCCTAGCCAAATCTCAAACTGCACTTCAGAGCTCCACACCATCACCAGATCTTGAAGGCTTAGTGGAACGGAAGTAGCAACCATACAGAATCAGCTGAGCAATACCTGCTATAGCTCCAAGCCCATTGCTCGTCTACAAAAATTCGTCAATGTTAAAAC
>JAYMTP010008343.1:0-10153 GCA_036897365.1 Geranium brycei
TTATTTATTTTATAAAAAAATATTTTTTAATTTTTTTAATACAAGGGCATTTTCGTCATTTTGATCAAAAACTAACACCGTAGGACCTCAGTGAGAAAATCGTATACTTCGGGGACTTGTCAAAACGTATTCGTGAAACGAGAAAGGTACCGAAAATCAAATATACCACGGGAAAGGTGTGACATTATCTCAAATTTAAATAACACATTTAGTTTTTGCAATTTTCCACTTGATAAACCGAGACTCTTGTTTCCTCTAGTTACGAAAGAGGCAAAAGCCGAATTTGGAGACCTGCACTGCACTAGTCTGTATATATACCAACCTCCTCCTCTGCTCTTCTCTTCTTAGCTTTCGCACTGTTTTGTTGCAACCAAGATTGGCCCTCGTCGAGCCTCAGCCGGTTCTTGCTAAATTTCTTTGTTTTAAATCAATATTGCGGATTTTTGGATTCTGGGTATTTTGAAGAAGTTGTTTCTAGGATATGGATGCTCAACAGGAAGCTAAACAGATTGACGCTGGTGGTTCCGGCAACACTCTTGATGTTGCTTCTCCACTTCAGACAGTAAGTTTTCATTTTTCTCCACTCTGCAAAACCTTATTTTGTGTATGAACAAACTCTCTGTATTGTATTTGAATTGTGCTTTTTATCCTTCTATTTATGTATGGTACACCTGTGCATGCTCATATATTCATAAAAAATATGAGTCTTACTTACCCTTTTGTTCATTGGAAATCAGATTCATAAAAATTGAAGCTTTAGCTATTTGAGAGAACTTACTCTTATTGCACCATCAGAATTGTACATAAATTGGAGTTTTTGAATCTGCCAATCTTTAGCATTTTGTGGTATTCATCATAATATCTTATGTTCATGATGGGAATGTATGGCTTGATGACCCAACAACCAAGTGAACTGCTCGATGATATTGAAAAATCAAGCCTTAGTACAGCCAATAGATCATTTTAGGAATTTTAGTTCTCAAGATTTATGAAGGTTCATTCCTTTAATCCCTTCAATGGGGGAACGGACTGGTACTTGAGCTTATTGTGTCAATTTAACCGTGTGTCTGCTCTTGCAGGTTGTTGGATATGTTTTTTTGGTATCTTATTTTTCAGCATATGCTAGATTTTTCCAACAAATGTTCTATACAAAGCCAAACTATGTTGATTTATTTTTTGCTATAAATTTAGACCCCCAATATATGGAGTTTTTTGTGATAGTGTTGAAATTGTTACATTTATGTGATTTAAAATCTGCTGATCCATGCTAGTCCCCTTTTTCTGCGTTTATAGTGTGGAGATTCAACTGAAATAACAGAAGAACCACCATTTGATGGGCATGAAAGGCATCACTCCCTTGTTGTGGAAATACCCTCAAGGACTCTTGAGGATGATTTTGTGACAGTAAACATACCCCCTATGTCAAGTCCTACTCCCAAACGAGTAAATTTTTCTCCCTTGCCAAGCCCTAGCTTTACCCGGACAAAGGGCTCTCCAGATGCATCGTCATCCAGAGGTAAATCAACCATGAGAAGTCTACTTCCAAAGCTAAGCTTCAAATATCAGAATACTACTTCGGATATTGAGAAAGCTGCCATCTTGGCATTGGGAGGCTCAGTGGCAGAGACTCGGGAAAAATCTTTCATTCAGAGGACACGGTCACTTACCAAGCTTTTCACTCCCAGAAGTAAGAAACCGTCATCCTTACCCATTACCCCAATTATCCACTCGAATCCAGAATCTATGCATGGAAGGAACACAATTGACCCAGTAAGTTATTGTTTTTAGTATGTAATGCTTTATGAGTTGGGTGCTGAACATTTTAACATCTTGTAGATGTACAAGTTAGCGTATGAAGAGTGTATAGTGCAATTCATTTAATAGATTTTCAAATTTTCGTGTAAAGACATAATCACAATGAAACTTTTAAAACCAAAGTTTGTGAATAAAGTGGCAGAGACCTTATTTAATAAGCATTTGATGGTTCCAATCCCCATGTTGGCAGTATAATTGTTAAATTATTGCTGATAAAAATGGAACTTTTAAAACCTCCATTCTATCTTCAGCATTTTTGCCTCAGTTATAATTATTTATCTTAAATTTTTTCTACTAGATTTTTTAGCATTTTTCAGAAAGGAGAATCCCAGCAACCTATTCATAGTTCACATTCAGTTCCTATAATTAATAAAGATGGAAGCATAGGACATCTTAGTTCTTTTGGTGGTATAGTTCGGGTTATTCCCACTACGCCAAGAGGAGCTGAAGGAACCGCTACAGCAACATCAAACACATCCCCGGCAATTGATATTGGTGAATATATTTTTGAAAGTAGTTCAGCTTTTATTGCTTTTCGTGATGAGAGAGAAGAATCAAATTATGCCACTGCTCCCAAAATACTTGACATTGACCCACAAGAGAACCAATCAAATCCATAGCTGAAAACAAAATTCGGATTCTGGAAAAATAAATTAGACATGATATGGCAATTGGAATTCAGAGGGTGGGTAGAAATAAACAAATCGGAGGAAGATACATAACGAGCGGTATAAATGAAGGAGATATCAATCTCTTTGTTCAATTTGAGAGTTATGATGTGTGTGGCAAAGTAAAACCCATCTCAAATTATACATTTTGGCAGTAACAAACCTCTCTAAGAAATAATCTTCTCTCATTCATCATGTACCTGTCAGCAAGTAGTCAAGTTGGCTTCACCTTCTTCACAATATATTAGGCAAAACTGTCCCATTGCTTTAGCTCACTCATCAAACTCAAAAGTGAAATCCTCCTCCTCCGCCAGGGAACCCTCCGCCAAATCCTCCACCGGGAAATCCTCCCTCAAAATGAAATGTGTATTGCTGTCCCCCGCCCCCACCAAAAGGATTGAAACCACCACCGCCGCCTCCGCCGCCCATTCCCATATCTTCCATATCTTCTCCTCTATCATATCTTGTTCGTTTTTCTTCATCCCCGAGAACCTGTGAAGGACAACACAAGAATTTTGATGGAGATCATGGTATGGAAAGGAAAGGCGGGGATCGTAAATGTTGCAGAAAGCAAACCTCATATGCAGCAGCAATTTCTCGGAACTTGTCCTCTGCTGCTTCTCTATTTTCAGCATTCTTGTCTGGGTGCCACTGCAAAGCAAGCTTCTTGTAGGCACGCTTTATCTCAGCTACGGTCGCGGTCTTTGAGACTCCCAGAATCTTGTACCAGTCCTTGCGTTTGCTCATCTTGAGGGCCTTCTCCGCCCTCATCAATGCTTCTCGAATTTCCATATCCTGCACAATTGGTTAATTAGGTGGCTTCTTGATGATAATGAAACAAGTATCGGAAATGAGAGAACTCTGATGATGTTGACTAACCTGAGGTGACTGTTGAGCTGCTGATTTCAGATCTTCCACGGCTCCCACCCAATCCTCAGTCAAGAGTTTAGCTTCCCCCCTCTGAAAAAATAAAATAAAACACCCAACCACATGATGAGAACAACCATACACAAATTATGCTTAATATAAGAAAAGCTGGCATCATTTTGTTTGGTCGCCATACTTAACAAAACAATAAGCATGAAAGTATAAAAACCTTGGGACAATTATGGGAACAAGAGAGTGAAAGGAAGCTAACCTGAACTAAGGCTTCTAGAAGTTTCTCATCAATTTTAAGTGCTTCATTGCAACTGCTTAAAGCATCCTTTCCCCTACCAAGTTTGACCAAGACCTTACACAAACCAAGATGCAGATGTACATTATGTGCAAGATGATCAGGATCTAATGCCAGAGCCGCTTTAAAATCCTCTGCTCCAAGGCGCAGCTTACCCTTGTTTACATTATCTTCTGCCTGTTACAAAACAAGTTCAAGTGAGATAAACAAAATCAAATGATGTGAAGGGTAATAGTAATAATAATAATAGTAATATAAGGGCCGCAACAGACTCGTGCACACTCAGAGTGACACCCTAACTTCCAAAACCCCAAGAAGGAAAAAAAATAGTAATAAAAAGAAGAGAATTTTCATTTGTAGGGCTTACGCTTTTAGTTTTCTTGAGTAAATTTTTCAACGCAAAATATGATTTCTTCAGTTCGCTGTGCTCTGGATCTAGTCGGAGTCCTTTCTGGTAATGCCTGAAGAGAACACATACTCATTTTATTGGGAAGAGCAACTCAAGCCATTTAATGATAGTAAAAAAGAGTTTTCAAGCAAACCTTGTGGCAACATCATGATCTGCTAGATAATAGTAGGCACGACCACGGAGCAACAATGCATCTAGATTATTTTCGTTTTCCTTTAGAATATATCCAGATTCGGCGATGGCACCAGAATAGTCTTTTGCAGCTAACAATAACTTCACTTTGAGGAGTTTAGCCTGCAACAAAAAATGCAGGCATTAAGGGCAGTGCACATGTTACCAAGGACTTATCTGGAACGAAATCAATGACGTTAAATTAATGAAGGAACTTGGATACTTTTACCTTTGAGCATGCCGGAGAAAATACTAATACAACTTTATCAATATATTCCAGAGATTTTGCATATTCTGCAGAATCAAAGAGAGTCAGAGCTGAATCCCAAGCACTCTGAGCCTGTAGTGACTGAGAAAGCTCCTTTTCTGCAGCTGAATTTCCAGGTTTTAGCTCCAAGGACTTCTTGTAGCTTTGCTCAGCTTCCTCATATCTACATCAGTCAGAAAGGGCCTTAATCACAAACTCATCCAATCAGGATTAGAAATGAGACACACAAAAGACTGAGGGAATGAAGAAAAAAAGGTGCCCTGCAACAATCCTTTTAAATTCAAAATATTTTCATTACTGCCAATGACACAATCCAGACATGAATGAACAATCAATTAGAATGCAAGACCCCAAATATTCCAGGAGGCACAAAGGATACACACTGACACTGTATATACACCTATACACTGACTTTGTATAATCGATTGTACCCAAACATTAAGAAAATACTGAAAAAATTTTAAGGAAACAAATTATTCCTTTCATTACTTTTCAATCTAACTGGACAACAGAATTTCAACAGTAGATTACCTGCACAACTGCCGAAGAATAGATGCACGATGAAAGTATGCTTCTGAAAGCTTTGGATCTGCCTCAATGGCAGCATTAAGGTCGTCAAGTGCCTCACTGTAACGTTTCACCTTTACACTTTGTGAAACCCTCTGAAATAACTCCGCAGAACTGCCAGGTTTTCCATCTGCATGTGCAAATTATAATCATAAGCCCATTTGTCAGCAAATTGCATATGAAGGTTCAACCGACAAAGAAACAGTCACCTAACTGCCTATCAATATCAAATTAATAAGTCCATCTTTCTTCAACATCAGTTAAAGGAATAAATTTTAAAAAATACAAACTTCATGATTCTTCTAGGGTGTTGAATCCTTGATACAGCGCTAAAGTGAAAGTTGGAATGTAGCCATGTAACTTAAAATGTGTAAGGAACTCAATTCATCATGGATATATAATAAGAGTCAGCTCTTTATCACTCAATTAATGTGGATTTTTTGTTGATTATCAACGTGAATGCTCAAAGTATAGAACCTTTTTAACCTAGGGATTCCAGAAACTAAATCATATCATCATCAGATGTTCTCAGTCATCAGACATAAGATAGATCAATTCCGAAATAATGTATTCTCAATGAATATGAACATTAAATTACAGAGGAAGAAAACACAGTCACCATAGTTTTCACTAACCTTACATCAATAAACCTAAATTTCAACAACAATATAAAAAACATAATAAAATTGAAAAAAAACGTGGATTATGAACTTTCTGCAATCTAATACCATACTAGGATCGAACAATTAACCGAATCTATGAAAGAAAAATAGATCTAACCAAAAAGTTGAGCATCAGAGGCGAAAATCGGAGAATATGAGGATTGAAAAACCTAAAACAGACAGAGATCGAAGAGTGACCTGAAGCAGCAGAAGAAACGAGAGGTTGAAGAAGCAAGAGCTGGCAAGCAAAGACAAAATGCAGTAGAAACGTCGTGCAGGCCACTCCCCTCCACGCCACTGCATCCATGGCCGCCGTCGACGACCACAAACTCATCGGAGCTAACACTGTCATCACGCGCCTCCCTCCGCCTATTCTATTGTTTCATCAACCAAATCAATGGATCTCTGTGTACGCACAGATTCTACAACCTCCGATTCGATTCTTCGATCTCCGAAGCCAAATCCGAAATGGAAGTGATTGGGCTTTATTACAGACGGAGGAAGAATAAGAAGAAGAAGCACAAGGCAGTGCAAATTAGTTCCACGTTGCTTGGGCCTATGGTTGATCTCCACGTGGACTTTACCACGTATCTCATAGTGCGTTTACGTTAAGGTTTGTCCAATTATTTATTGCCATGTCACAGGCTATGTCGTCATAACAGAAGTACACTTGGCAAGGTTTGTAAATATTGTTTGGCCCATTCGATATGCATGGGCTTGGGGAAATTTTGAATCGAACTTGGGCTATAATTCATTTGTGGGCTCCAACCCATATTCTGAGTAAAGACCCAACGAAGCCCATGGCCACTTCTTTGTAGGCATTTTTTGCTACGGAGACCCACCAGCCGTATAGGATGATTATCATTGATTTTTCAGTCCGAATTTGGATCTACAAGTGAGGTCAAGAATTTGGAAGATCAGTCGGTTAAGAATTGAATTGGACCTACTCAACATAACATTACATTTACACTATAAAATTTGGTTGTAACATTCGGTATCGATACCCAATTGAAGCCTTAAAATCAACCGGTTAGAATCAGACGAAACTCACGCACATATTTATAATTTTGATTCCTTAAATTTAAGAACTGAAATATGGACACCCTTATGTTGAAATATCTCCATATTATGAAATTTCTCAATGAAGAAAATTAATACAGAGAGTAGCAAGCGGAGTTGTAGGATCTTTAAGATGAAAGATACAAGTACTAGAAATAGAACTAATTGTCGTTGTGGAAGTCATGTCCGAAGGGTGCAGACCCAAAAGAAGGAAAATTGGGCAGCTCTGGAGGCAGAAACGGTCCGTCCACCCCCAAAAAATCTCTGGTGACGCCGCCTGAACCGCCGTTGGCCGCCACGGCTCTCATGACCAGCTGATCAAGCGCACTGCTTGATGCCATTCCATGATCACGGCCCATATTCAAGGGCGAGTCTTGACGTAACGGTGACATCATTGTTGTATTGGGAGCGGGCATGGACGATCTCATCAACCCGCAGCCCGCTCCCAACAACGACGGGTTGCTTGACGTCGAACCCATCAGCGCCGCCTTCTGTAGAAGCGCCGTGGCAGACATTGGGGCTCGCTGAGGATCGAATCCTGAGGAAAACTGGTCGGAACTAGGAATTGGAGAGGACGAGGATGCAATGTGGACCGTTGGATTATCAGCAATGTTGATGTTGATGTCGTTGAGGTGATGATGTGGATTTGGCTGATTCCGCCACACCGGCAACATGCGGTGATCCGAACCAAATAAGTTGGAGGCGAATTGAGCAGATTGATCGTGGTGTTCTTGTCCGAATCCTCCATACAATGTACCAGGTTGTCGGGGATTATTGAGTGTGACACTGCTTTCGTTGCTATTGCTCTTGAAATCAAGATCGTTATTGTTGTTAGCAGGAATATTCGAACATGTTCTTGCGCTTCCGTCCGATAATAACAATGCATCGCAGAAAGCCCTGTGGGTAATAAAACTATCTTTCCTGAAATTTCGCATTGCTAAACAAATCAGATTCATATGGAAACAAATTATTTACACCATTACTTATTTACTTTCGTGTTTTTACTTCAATTTAGTATAAATAAAAAATTGGTTATTGATATCAAATAATAATATATGATTTTGCAATGTAACTATATATATAGCATCAACATGGAATTGTAATAAATGAGAAAATCTTGCCTTGTAGAGTAGAAAATCAAAAACCAAACACATCATGGCTATTTGGCGCCCCCAAACCCTAGACTAGATATTATGCCCTTGGAATTTAGACTTGATTTAAGTCACATTTCAACACAGAAAACCTAAACAAAAATTGGACTTATAAAAAGATAATCAGGTCTGTCTCATGTACTCACGAGTTAATTGGTTTCTCAAAATTTATTAAAATCTAAAATGTTAAACTCAAATTTAACTAGTTTATACACATTCGAAATAGTCTGTTCAATTCATCTCAATCGTAATGAACTCAAAACACGAATAATTAACATGAGAAATTAAATGAAAAAATATGTACCTGGAGAACAAGGTACCGCAGTCGCATTTGTACTCGCGAGTGCCGCAAGTCTTGGTGTGAGCCTTCCAGTCTGACTTGACGGCGTACTTCTTGGAGCATTTGTCACACTTCCACTTCTTCTCGCCGTGTTTCCGGCTGAAGTGCTTCTTTATCCCTGTCAGGTCTCCCAGCGCCCGAGACGGGTCGTGATGCACGCACCCCGTCTCCGGGCAGATGTAAACCTTTTTCCTCACCACGTCCTTGCTGCTCCGCTGCCGGAGCTTCCACGGCAGGTTGTGCCCCCTCCGGTGGAGCTGCAGGTTCTGGTCCCTCTGGAACCCCTTGTTGCATATCTCGCACACGAACCGGTTCGTCGCCATCAGAGATTTCGGGGATAGAGCAATCACTTCTGCATCTGGATCTACATTTGCATATGCATGCACACATCGATAATTAAGTTAAAGAAAATCATTTCAGAAACTTTTTATTTAGTGTTTTCACTTCCACCATTTAATTACATATACTAAAACAGTGTTAATTATAGTTGTACCTGGTGTTCCGGGAAGATTTCGCTTTTTCTTGGAGGTGGGTTGAGGGATGGTGGTGTTTGGTTCAGGGGAAAATGATGGGAGTGGAGGTGGGATTGAGAAGGAGTTGTCATGGAGATGAGTAGTGGATATCATTTGCATATGCAAAATTAGATAAACAAACAAAAGCAGAGTAGAAAACAAAAGGAGAGCAAGAATTGAAACAAGAAAGAGGGGCTGGATCGAGTGGAAAATATAACTGTGGAACTGAATAAAAAAGAAAGGTATAGAGTAGTAGGACTAGGACTAGGAGGAGTCAAGAAACTGAGGGTCTGTTTGGCACTACTCTCTTTTTCATCTACACTTGATCAGATGGTCCACCAAACACATGCAGACATAAAATATACTTGTAAATTGTGTATCATCCAGCTTGTGACTTGCCAGAATCTGCAATGAGATTGATTTTTTATTTATTCAAAGACTGATTTAATTCAAATTTATGGGTGAAATTATTTTATTATCCATTTAAGGAACAGTCACCCAAATTTGAAAAAAAAACTTCTCGGTCCCTCAAGTTTCATAACGTTACACTTAAATTCAATTCTGTTAGATTTTACTTATTTTATTTATAAAAAGTCCAAAATGCCTTCCGAATATAATTTTCAATCTTTTATAATCTTTGGGATGATTATGAAATTACCCTATCCCCCCTAATTGAATAAGCAATTCACCTAATGGATTAAGGGCAAGATAGTCTTTGCAATTAACAAATAAAAGAATGAAAACTTTTAAAATAACATATGAAATTACAATTCTACCCTCTCCTTTAACCTTAATTACACGAACTACCCTACAGTTTCTCTAACCTAATTCTCTGCCCCATACCTTCGCCATTGTTGCTCTAGCCTCCAAGCCTCTCCACCACCTCTTCGGCAACCCCACCTACGAGTGCAAGTGGTTCCGACCTAACCCCAACTACAACGTCGTGATCTTGAATAACACCTTCCGGGAGGTCGTGAACGCCGACAACTCTGACGGGAAGCTGGTCGTCCACGCCTTCACGAGGATTAGGTGACTTACAGGCCTCGAGGCGGCAAATTCTCCGGCGGGACTGAAGTTTGAGGAGGGTAGAGGGAGAGCCTGGCCGGAATCGACCAGGCCCATAGTGGTGGAGACTCGGAGGGGTTGGCGTCTTCATGGTGGAGGGAGGCGAGTAGGCTCGACTTGAGAGTGGATTTGGTGTTCTCGGAGAGGTCGGGGTAGAGAAACGCATCGTCATGTGTTGAGAATATAAAGTCCCACATTGAAAGAATATCAGATCAAAGAGTTGTATATAAAGGAAAGGGTCAAACCCAACTATCAGCTTAAGCTTTTAGTTGTGGAGCCCGACCCGATATGT
>JAYMTP010008344.1:0-10151 GCA_036897365.1 Geranium brycei
AAAACAATGATATGAGAATATACCGAATATTTTCCTATTTAAGGAAACTCTTCGGCGTCCAAGATGTCGAGTAAGACATCGCAGACATTGTCTTGACATCTTTCGGATTTATTCGTTCGACATCTTTCTTACCTAAAAAATGTGCCAATACATATAGTAATAACAACTCCCAACTGAGATAGCATCGTTACAAGGTGCCGACACCGTTTTGCTCATTCAAACAAACTTGTTTATATGCGGTAGGCTCCCTCTTTGTGTGTGCCTTGCTCACATGGTAGCAGACACGTGCACGCTTGCCTATTCATCAAAGAATGGGTCGCCATGGTGTTGAGTTAATTCTTGAGCCATCACACTTGCATATGGTGAGGCACATGCATCAATCCTCACTTTCAGTTTCAAAATAAAAGTTTTACTTGCGCCGCAAGTCACGCTATTTTCTTTACTTCTGCATTATTATTTTTTCTTGCCGTTGTTAGTCATTTAAAGCTTTACCTTTTTCATGTTTATTTCCTTGTGTATAAATTCTGTAAACTTCTATTCAACCGTATGCAGTTAATCTTTCAATCATTCTTTCACTCATCTATTCCTTACTCTATAAAAGCTTTGATTTCAAGCTAACACTTGGTATCAGAGGGTGGTTCAGAAACAAAGGTCAGAATGTTAAATGAAAGCTCAGAGAAAGGAGTAGAGAAGACCGCCACATCTTCAACATCAAAGGCACAGCTTCGAGGAGGGCTACACGTCTCATATCCCATGTTGACTAACAACAACTATGGAGTGTGGGCAAGGAAGATAAAGATCCTCATGAAACCTTCTGGAGTATGGGAAGGGGTGGATGACGATACTACCATGGACACTGAGATAGATTAGGCCGCCTTGGCAGTGATCTCTCAGGCAATCCTAGATGATTTGTTGATGGCAGTCTCGGAGAAAAATACTGCAAAAGAGACTTGGAAAGCTCTAAAAAATGAGGATTGGTGAAAACAGAGTAACAAAGGCCAACATCCAAGTACTAAAGCGTGATTTCGAGAGACTCACCATGAGAGAAGACGAGACAATCAGTGAGTTCAAAACGAAGTTATCAAATGTGGTCAGCGAAATATGTACTCTCGGATCATAAATGACATAGGAGTGTGTGGTGGAAAAGCTGTTCAGATCTATCATAGAAAAATTCTTACCCATTATCGGAACCATTCAACAGTGGGGAGACACGACGAAGATAACAATGCCAGAAGCAGTTGGGCGCTTAAGAGCTTTTGAATCCACTTTAAAAGCAAGACAACACGAGAAGGAAGAAGAGGGACAATTGCTTCTCAATAGGAGTTAGTGGGAAGCTATGGCTGCAAAAGAATCCAGAAACGAAGGCTCTTGCTCTGGAAGAAGCCGAGGCAGATGGCGAGGTCGAGGCTGAGGCCGAGGTAGAAACTCCACTTGAAAATTTGACAAAAGCAAGGTAAAATGTTACAACTGCAACGAATATGGTCACTATGCTAATGAATGCAGAAGTGATGAGAAGGAGGAAGCGAATCATGCGGAGCAGTGCGATGAAGATGAGCCCACTCTGTTCATGATCCATAAAATAGAGCATGCCGATAAAGAAGAAAAAGAATGATCATGTTGAATGAAATGGGGCCAAACACTGATGCAAAGCTAAAAGATGGAGGATAATAACTCTGATACTTAGATAGAGGTTCCAGCAACCACATGAGTGGTGATCTAATAGGATTTTCGAATCTGGACAAAGAGGTAAACGACTGGGTGAAGTTCGGAGACGGGTCAAAAATGCAGATCATGGGGCGTGGAACTGTGTTGCTAAAGGGACAAAAGGCACGAGCACAAAACTCTAACTGGAGTATACTTCATACCACAATTGAAGAGCAATATAATTAGTCTCGGGCAACTTGATGAAGAAGGATGCAAAGTTGAGATCAAGGAAGGATGGCTTCGAGTGCTCAATGCTGACAAAAAACTCCTAGCAGAGGTCAAAAGGTCAAGCAATTGACTCTATGTTTTAAAAATTCAAAGCACTAAACCTATATGTCTCTTTGCAGAAACAGAGAAGAAGGATTGGCCATGGCACGCAAGATTCGGCCACCTAAGCTTTAACGTGCTGACAAAAATGGGCAAGGCAATGATGACAGAAGAACTTCCTCTTATTGCTCACCTAGAGCAACTGTGTGGAGCTTGCCTAACTAGGAAACAACGAAGAAAAGCTTTTCCCAAAACTTCTCTCATTCGAGCAGAAAACCCTCTTGCTCTCACACATGCATATGGCGAGGCACGTGCGTCAACCCACACTTTCAGTTTCAAAATAGAAGTTTTACTTGCGCCCCAAGTCACACTATTTTCTTTACTTTTGCATCATTATTTTTTGAGAAAATGACATTTTTGCGCCCCAAGGACATTTTCTTTACTTTAAAGGGAGTTCACTCACTCGCCGAAAATAATGGAAGAGGTGAGCCCGAAAAAATGGAGCTCACTCACTTGCCGGAAAAAATGGAAGAGTTGAGTTCGAAAAAATGGAGCTCACTTACTCGCCAGAAAAAATGTAAGAGGCGAGCTCGAAAAAAAAGGACCTCAATCGCCGGAAGCGAGGTTGGTGGTGGCAAGGTGACCAGAGAGAGAGAGAGAGAGAGAGAGAGAGAGAGAGAGAGAGAGAGAGAGAGGTTGAAGAGGGTATAATTGTAATTTCAAATTAATCAAATTTTGGTTTGATTTTTTCAGTAGACCGGGATGAACCATAGAATGTTGAAATTGAACCGGTTCAATTTCAGGGGTAGTTTAGGTATTTTTGGTATTGTGGGTGTAGCTTGTCCCAAAATGATAGTCAGGATACTGAAAAAAGAAAAAAATAGTTAAAGTATAAAAGTGAAAAAGTAGTATAGTTAAGTGCACAAAAATGTCATTTTCCCTTATTTTTTCTTGCCAGGCACAGCTTCTCAGTTTTCGGCAGTTAGTGTTACAGGACCTTATTCCAAGTTATTTGTGAACGCAGAGTCATATAAAACAAGAAGGTACGTACGTATTGAATATATAAATTGTGTTTTCTTAATGTGTTATCTTGACTAAATTGCTCCATTTAAGTTTAAAAATAACTTAGACGTATAATTAACTGGGGGGCTGAAAAAGAGCCTAGTCATTTCAATTTAATCGGCACCTTTAATTTATAATCAGAAAAAAATGCTCAAAATTTTCTTTAAACAAAATGAAAAAGCAGTGTACTTATTAACAATATATCTTGGTTGGGGATAAAGAAGACAATCGGTAGTCGAGAGGGATGCCATGATCTGGGTGAGGAGAAGTTAACGAAAATGTCATGATCTGAAAATTTAAAACACAACAAAGATATTTTAGCCATTCCTTAAGAAATATAAAGTTTTTTTTTCAAAATTTATTAATTGTTACATAAAAGTATAAATAATTTTAAGGGAAAAAGACATTTTTGTGCACCTAATTATATCACTTTTTCACTTTCATACCCTAACTATAATTTTGGGACAATCTACTCCTAAATTACCAAAAATACCTAAACAACCCCTGAAATTGAATCAGTTCAATTACAACAGTCTCTGGTTCAGTCCAGTTAAAATACAACCCTAAACCCTATTATAAAATAAAACAAAATGGAATAAAGTGCTTCTTCTTCACGGGTGATGTGTGCTGGATTCAAGGAAGTGGCCGGAGGGATCACGGCGGTGCTGGAGAGACCACGTCAATGCTTGAGGGACCATGACGGAGTGCGCCGGAGGGACCACAGCGGAGTGCGCCGTCGTGTGGTCTTGCCGGGACGACTCGTCCTCCGTCGGTAGACCAAAGCGGCACAATCGAGCTCCGTGGCCTCCGTTATCCTCGTCGGAGCATCATGGTTCATCCTCGACCCCACATCCCCGATCTGCAGAGATTTTTGCGATAGTCAGCGTCTTTAAGTTCCCTCTACAACGTGGATGGTCTTCGGCATCTCCGTGGTGGTCAACATCTCCGACGTCCACGTGTGGGGGTCGGGCTAAGCTGCTCGCCGAAAACAATGGCTTCTCTTCGTCTCTGCATTTTCTTGAAAAAAATTCTTTTAATTTTTATCATTCATTATTGAGTTTGTGAAAAGTCTATTATGCTCCTAAATTTGTTATTCAAGAGAGGCTAAAACGGTACTTTCATATTGATTAAATTTTGGTTTGATCTTTTTGTTGGACCGAACTGAACCATAGACCATTGTAATTGAACCGGTTCAATTTCAAAGGTGGTTTAGGTATTTTTGGTAATATAGGGGTAGATTGTCCCAAAATGATAGTTAGGGTACTGAAAAAGAGAAAAAATAGTTAGGGTATGAAAGTGGAAAAGTGGTATAGCTAGGTGCATAAAAGTGCCATTTTCCCTAATTTTAAAATTAATTGTATTAAAGTTTAAATGTGTGCAATTAGTCGTATGAAACTGAGATTATTGTTTCGAACAAAACATTTTCCTCACATTTACAGTTTACTAATGTGTTTCAATTCTCTCTGGTAATTAGGTGTCTTTAATTCGAATAGCTTCAATGCTCTCAAGACTAAAGTGACGAGCGCGAGCTTGCAACGACATTTGGCTGAGTACAGTGAAATCAAGTTTAAGGAACGGTAGAAGAATAAGATCACATGTGATCCAACCCATGAACCTACGCAAGAGAATAGACCCGCCCTTGTCAGACAACTCTTTTGGAAACCTCACCGGAGTTTCGTTCGCGGTAGCGTGCAAGAGTGACAATAAGATGACCGAGTTGGAGAGTTTGGTTGGTAAGATTAGGAGAGGGTTACAAAGCGAGAGCGAGTGGTACGTACCACTCGCTCGCGCAAGAGAACGCAAATTTTTGTGACAGTGCCAAGAGATTCAAAGGGAATAAGCGTTTATCTTCAATAGAAGATGTGGAAATAGTGATTACGAGTGGGTGTCAATTCGGGTTTTATGAGAATTCAAATTTTGGATGGGGGAGCCGATTTGGGTTGGTCTTGGCAATAATGTTGATAGAAAAATGAATATTATTACATTGATGCATACTAAAGATGGAGATGAGATTGAGGCTTGGGTCACCTTGGATGAGCATGTCATGGATTTTCTTGAGACCGACCAAGACTTTCTTAAGTTTGCTTCTATAAGCCCCAACGTCGACCTTCATTGACAAATATAACACAATTTGCTTCGTTTTCAATAAAAGTATTTCTTGTCGGTCGTGTAACCAAATTATTTGCTTGAAATATCTACCATTAAAACAAGAATCAATCATCTTTTCATATATAGATGAAATATTGTATATTATTTTGGGTTAATTACATTTTAGTGCACCCGTAATGATACATTTTACAACTTACTAAACTATTATAAAAAGTTTAATTTTCAGCTAAGTTAATTAGTTTTTTTACACTTTGCCTCGACGTGGAATTCTATTCGACTCAATTAATTAACTTACTACATTATAAATTTGATAGTATCCTTTCACTACTATTGAGAGTGATCCGATCACAAGTAATAATGGGTAAGTATAGATTAAGTACTAAAGTTATCAAACCCTGGGGAAAATGATGTTCTAAGCAGTCAAACTTAGTTTTTTTTTTATGATCTCAATCGATCGAAATTTGGGTTTTTGAAAAAGTACTAAATTAAAATACAACAGTAAATAGGAAAGTAGCATTGAATCAGAGAGAGATATGATTCGATGTACATGAATCACAAATCAGTTTCGATATACAATATATAATCGATAATTATGCATACAAGGTGTTTCAATGCTTTAGGGTGGTAACAAAAATTCTCTAATATGGCCAAAAGTTCCTTTTGGGGATGACGGAAGTAAATCTTGCGTACGAAACTCACCCATTCCTAGACACTCGCCAAGTGCATCGGTCGTCAAATAATAACATGTATTTCATCTCAGAGTTTATCGATCCCACAGGGAGTATTGTCTAGTTGGTTCGAACATGTAAAAAGGAATTGAAAATGTTTTCGATAATTTTATTGAGTATCAATAGTACATATTTATATGACAATACACATGCTTGATTCGGTAAGCAAATATTCTCTAATTAATGTAATTATCCCACAAGGTAATAAGATAAATAGGAAAGTCGGAAAATCATCAAGAAATAAGATATGATTTCTTGTTTGATTTGCTAGAATCTCAATACTACCCCTCAAATTGAAGCATGGACATCGACAATGTCCATATTGTGAAGGAGAACATAGATACATGAACATATCAGGGCTGACGGTGAAAACAACAACTCTTCTTGGGGCCGGCGGTGCAAACGGCAACTCGTCTCACAACTGATGGTGCAAAGGCAACTCGTCTCGAGGCCGACGGTGTAAACGCCAACTCGTCTCATGGGTGACGGTGCAATCTGCTACTCATCTCAGGGCCGGCGGTGCAAACGGCAACTCGTCTCGTAGTCGACGGTGCAAAATATTACTCATCTCACAACCAATAGTGCAAACAAAATATCGTGACCGAAAATATGAAAATAAGATAATTATAACCACAAATATGCTCTGCCCACCCACCAGAAGCACTCATAGACAAGTGGGGAAAACCACAAAATAAATTTTGCTTAATTAAGGATCAACCCAGTTAGCTCTGATACCATTTAAAAAGAAATTGAAAATACTTTCGATAATTGTATTGAGTATCAATAGTATTTATATGACAATACATACGCTTGATTTGATAAGTAAATGTTCTCTGATTAATATAATTGTCCCAAAAGGTAATAAGATAAATAGGAAAGTCGAAAAATTAGTAAGAAATTATATATGATTTCTTTCTTAATTTGTTAGAATCTCAACAAAGCACGAGGAGCATAGGATCACTGCACGGGACTGACCGATTTAAAAAGGGGTGGTGGTGGTGATGTAACACAAATCAAACATGCACAATATCAAACTCGTCACAATCCAATAAAATGCAAGCCACAAATACGAGTAATAAATTAAGTAATTAAATACTAAAGTGATTGAGGGATCGAGAATTTATGGGATTGTATCAATTAACGAATTATTAACTGTAATTAATAATTACAGAGAAGTTAATTAAGATGAACTAAGTATCGAGAAATTTCAAATGAATCAGTAGAGGTCCTAATTTAAATACCACTAAACAACAAAATCAGAAAGCTAAGCCATCACCAATTCACCATCAATATTCATACCTTTCCATACTTAGTTAAGAATTATATTTCTAGGGAATAAATGTACACTTTAATAAAATTACATAGTATAAAGAATTAATAAGTTTGCAACCAGGACAAACATTAAAAACAGCCTAGGAAATAGGAATAGAATTACAACGATAAAACTAAACGAAAAAAATTATGAGAGTATCCACTTATGACTATGTATGAAGATTATAGGTTGAATGGGATTTGGGTATTTTCATGATTCTTGTTTCGTTATTGATCAAGTTATGAAGCCACATGACTACCAAGCATAGTTTCTTATTCCCTTGATCAAAATGCCACCAATGTCGGTGGTGGTCTTCTTGTGTGGCCCAGGGCTTGGTATGTACGTCGGTGGGTTAAGGCCTCCTACTGGTGGCACCGAACCCCTTTGAAGGGACTGCACCACCACCACACTTGCATGTCCATGCAAAGGCCTTGACGTCGCTCCACCAAATTCTACTGCACTTATTAACATAATGAACACCACAATACTCAACAAAGTTGCTGCATTGATGATGCTCATTTTCATCATGACTCTTGTCTAGCAGAGCTTCTTTTTCGGTTTTGATGAAAATGGAACACTATTGGTGATGATAATTGATTCTTTTGTAATTAGTTTGAGGTATGTGGTAAGGTTGCAACGATTTTATATACAAGCTAGCTTTGAAATTGGCTTGTTTGACTGGGCAGCTTGAAGTCATGTGCTTGGACCAGACCATATATATATATATATGAATTTTGAAATGGTCTACAATATTTACTCAATCAAATACATCAACAATACTTTAAGAGTTCGGATTGTCATTTGGGTTGGGAGACAAGAAATTAGCACCATGCATTGACCGACGGTTCTTCCCTAAATCAAGTAAGGCTGTTGCACACTCCCATACGATCATGTAGTTGTAACGAACTCGGGTGAATGCGTGTAAGTCGCTAGGGCCGGCTCCACCATAAGGCTACTAAAACCATTGCTTTAGGCCCGCCAGAAATAGGTCCGTTTGCATGATAATATCATACATAAGTTAGGCCCATTTTCTTTAGAGGAAAAGGCCCAAAAATCTGCACTCAATTCTCTATTAACCTAACCTACATTTGGTTATGTGTGCAGCGCCGATTTCCCGATTCCTAAATATACGCCTGTTGGTTTCCCGATTCCCTTTCCCATTCCCAAATACGATTTTTGGTTCTTTCTTTCTAAATTCAAGTTTTATTTATCTATTTATTTGTTTTCGTTCTACTTCTATATTTAATTGAACTTGGAGCTTGAAGATGAATCGTTGAGGACGCCTCGTTTGAGTTTTACATTATTATGGATCTATGGATCTATAAATTCAACAATCCGTTCATCCTAAATTCAATCTTAGAAGTACCGGACTTCAAGTCAGAAACAATATTGATATCATAGATCTCCTTTTCACCTATTCGTTGATGCATTTATGATATATTAAATGAGTAATTTTAGTCAATTAAGTTTGTTGAATCTGGTCGAATTTTATATAAGAAATAAAAGGCCTTATTTGAGAATTTTGCTTTAGGCCTCCATTATCATTGAGTCGGCCCTGTGAGCCGCTCATCCTAGCGAGATTGAAATAATGCGCGCGCGATATGTGGCAGAGCGCACTGTTGACTTAAGTGAGGGGCAGTTGCGTATTTTTGCGCGGCAGTGTGCACTGTGCATTTAAGTGTTCTGCACGCGTTCACAGTAGAATGTTTAACTTTCTAAGTAGAATGTTTGCATTTCCACTATAACTTTTGCATTTGAAGTAGAACATTTTTTTTTATTTTCGTGCTTACGATAGTGTATAATGAGTTTCGAGATGTTTCAATTTTCTGAGATTCATATTTAAGATTTGTCATATGTTAGTAGTAGAACATTTGCATTTCTAACTAGAATAATTTTGAAGTTCGTTCTTATAGGAAGTATAGTGTTCATAATTGGGAGTAGAATGTTCAACATTGGGAGTATAATGTTTATTATTGGGAGTAGAATGTTCAACACTGAGAGTATAATATTCAGTATCGGGAGTAGAATGTTTAAAATTGGGAGTAGAATATCTCGAAACTTATTAAACACTATCGCTAAAAACGAAAATAACAAAATTATTTTGCTGAAAATGCAAAAAATTCCTAGATAATTGAAATTATAAAAAAAAATTGATCTCGAAACTCATTAATCATTATCGCAAAAACAAAAATAACAAAATTGTTCTACTGAAAATGCAAATTTTCAATTGAAAAAGGTAAAACACTATCGCAAAAACAAAAATAAATAAAATAAACATTCTACTCACAAAGCTAAACATTCTACTGCGAACGTGCGCATAACGCTTAAGTGCACAGTGCGCGATGCTGCGCAAAAACACGCAACTACCCCTCATTTAAGTGCATAGTGCGCTCTGCCACGTGTTGCAAACTGTTTTAATCATTCTTTGACGAGCGGCTCACAGCACGTTCGTCCGGGTTCGTCTGAAATGCTTGTTCGCACCGTATTGTTATCATATATATATATATACATATACATATCTATGTACACATATACATATCTATGTATATATATAGAGCAAAAATTATATGAGAACATCCATTTAGTGTTAGAACGTTAAAACATATATGGACCGTTAGATCTATGGTGTGATCAAGATGACACATGTGTGGTATGGGCCCACCAATTCATTAAACAATCTGATGCGCGAGGGTAATATGAGGAAATCGCATAGAGGTATAATATGTCATCGATTATGCATGATTATCTTTCCAAAATCATTTATTTCCTTTCTATGTAAATCAGATCGTTATTTAATATTTCAAAGAGTGATTAGGTTTTTTACTTTCTGTTTTTGCGATCCATTTTCTTTTTTATGTCAAGTTGACATTTCCTGAATTACTTTCTTTTTATGTTAAGTTGACATTTCCTGAGTTACATTGACATAAGTGCACTCTCCCTCAAAAGTTTGTGTCCATTCAATCATGTTT